>JANFAE010000363.1:0-111600 GCA_024613145.1 Pisolithus marmoratus
TGCTTACCAATGAAGGCGTGGAGTTTACGAACGACGGTTATCTTGCAAAGAAGAACGTGATCTGGAGAGGGTAACAGTTCACTGCGTCAACGCGCCACTTCGAGTTCGCTGGGATCTGAATTGAATGTCGTTTGCAACAGTAAAGTCATTGCTTAAGATACAGCAAGCAGTCCCAGATAACAACACCGCTGGAGGAAGAACGGAGATGAATGTCGACCAGGCTCACAGCTGAATATATCTACGAGAGAATCGTAGCTGTGCATCTATCCTTCGACGCGATGTGTATAGTACGTAGTAATCCAAACATACATGCAACTAGCGACAACAACGATCGTGAAATATGCTCGAGGAACGCATAGGGAACACACATACATGAGGCATATGTACATACTGTGCATACCGTGTGTCTGATGCCAAGGACTGCATAGGTAAAAGGATTCCCACATACTAAACGATCCAATCTCGCGTCACAAAATCCATACAGAACGTCCGCCACCAAGGTCTCGTTCCACAAAGTATTCTGTGGGATCGGATACCCACATCAAAGCCCCGCGCCGTTCTGCTGCAAACTCACGCCGAGGGTTTGGTGGAGCAGTAGATCAACACGGTCCCGCTCGTCGGCAATACGCTCCATCTCGTCCTCCCATCGCCCTACGCGCTGCTCGTAAATCGCACGTAGTTCATCCAGACTTCCCAACGCAGTCTCGAGAGCCCGCTTCAGCTCACCCTCACGTGCGTCGGAGCCTCCGTCGGATCCTTCGCCTACTGTAGCACCAGCGTTTACCAGCTGCTGGATAAGAGAAGTGCTCCGTGTGCGTGCAGCACGCCGGCGGCTCGCAATCCCCTTGAACGCTGTACGGACGGTGGCCATGGCTGGCGACTTGTCAAGTTGCTCCCGTCGGACGAAACGCGAGGTAAGTGCATGCATCTTGTTAGGAATGGGACGGCGCAGCGAGCAAGATCATGGTGGTGTCTGTCTCAAAATCGAGTGCCTGGAACTGGTTGGACGTTAAGTGTCGGCCACACGAAGAAAAGCGACACGATATTCAACTTACCGCTTGCTGAAGTGCTTCCCATCGCGCCTCCCACTTCCGCCGCCGCTTCTCGACATTAGAAATAAACGTCGGATGATAATCCAGATAAAGCAACTCCCTATCATCCTCGCCCTCATCCACCCACTCCCCATCAGCATCCGCGTCACCGCTAACCCACGCAGCCTCCTCATGGACATCGTACCGCTCCTCTCCTGCAGTCTCCTCCCCGGACGAGTATGGTTCAGGGCTTGTGTCCCTCGGCTGCGTACTCTCTACACGAGGAGGTGGCTGGACCTTGTCCCCCCTCGCATTCTCACTCGCGACTGCCTTACGCAGGTTGACAGATTTCTCACGCCGCTTGAGACCTCGCCCTCGGGAAGATCGGACCGGAAGGCTCACGGGTTGATGGCTTGGGCTAGAGCGCATGCTCATCGAGTCAAAGCGGCGACGCGCACCACCAAATGCACGAGTCGACTGCAAGAAAGTCCACGGGTTATGCCCTGGTGCCGGGAATGGCGTCGACGAGGGCGAAAACGTAGAATCAGAGAGAACAGCGTGGTTATTGAGCGCGTACATCTGCATTTGGAGCGCAATTTGCTCCTCGATAGAAGCTGGGTCGTATGTGGTCGATGGTGCCGTGGGCTGTGTGTAGGCAAAGTTTCGTCGGACATGCGAAAAAGGGAACGGGTATGGAGACCCGACTGGAGCTGGACTGGGTTGAATGCTGGAAACCAACGGGGACGGAGATGGTGCGGCAGTCTGGCTGTGTGGTGTCGGAGGGATGGGCGCGTTTGGCCTGACCGATTGGAGATATGCTTGCAGATATGCTGCTGTAGGATCGTCGTAATTCTGGTCGTCCATGTGAACTTGTGCGTGCAAAGTAGGCAATCTGTGGTTATGGTTGAAATTTTGTTGCACCTGCTGGGGTACTTCTACACTGAGTTGTTGATCGCGGTTATCCCTGGCCTCGTTAAACACACGGATTTGCTGAGGGGGGCGGGAAGGAGGTTCTGTGCGAGCATGTTACCAGTCAGCCTGCAGGTGTATACCGCGACTATAGGACTCACGAGTCTCCCCTGCCGTTCTGGCAGGCACTTTTTGGCTAACGATTGCATCAAAGCTCTGCAAACCAAGTTGGTCGGTAGAGCCATTCCTATGGTGCTTGGCAATGCTAGCGACCCGTTGGTTAACGGGATGCATGTAATGAGCAGGATGTGGCTCAGGAAGGTTAGCACTCGGCGACCTCGGCGTATAAGACCCAGAACCCCCATCCTCGTCGTTCCCATTGTGCGGATACTCGTGATCATTCTCAATTAATGTGTCGTCGTCGTCGTCGTCGTCCCTATGAGGATCATTTCCGTCATCATACTGAAGGTGACCGGTGCTCTTCACTGCAACGTCATCTTCCTGCTCTTCTTGAACGGGTAGCGACTTATCGGGAGTGCGGGTCTTCATGGCCTGTAGAGGTGGCGTCTGACTAGCCAACTTGCTCGCGGCTGGTGGGGTCGTCCTCACATCGCTGGTAACGGGAGCACCTGAAAGTTTGCGCACAGTAGGCGGCGGAGTAGGAATGCGCGAGTGTGTAGACTGATAAGACTCGCGTTTGAAGGAGCCATAATCACCCGAGGGCACACCCTCGCCTGACAAACTCTGCCCGGTGAGATAATGCGGGGATATGCGTTCCGGAGACAAGTTCCGGGGCTGAGGATGAGTTTGAGAAGAACCCGGACTTGCAGGAAGTGGTCGGTCGCGTACTCGAACGCTCTCATTCGTTTGCTGAGTGTCCCTATCACGTTCCCGTTCTGTGCGCATCGGACGCCTTCCGTTTTCGGGATCTTTCGGGCTATTACGCCCGCTCCCTCTGACCCTGTCCAACACAGAGTCCTTGTAAGGGGACGGTGCCTCACGCACGTAAACCGGTCCGCTTTGTGCGCCGCCGGCGTACGCAACGCCGGCAGTTCCCGGAGCGGGAGGCTGTTGACTTAGAGCCTGCACATAATCGGCACGCTCAATATCTGCCATGAGTTCGTCAGTCATTTGCCAGCTTTCCTCCATGGTATGATACGAGTTCAGGAATTGTGGTGCGTTCCTGTTGACGGGTCGCGGGCAACCCATCTGAGTGTTCACCTGGGTGTGAGCATGAATGTTCGGCTGGCTAATGGAATGCATTGGGAGAGGGGCAGGCGGGGGTTGGCTGTGTGCGTGGACGGGGCCAGGAGAGTAGTGCTCCTGCACCACGTCTTCTCGTATATGAGAAGGTTGGACCGGTGGAGAAGGGAGCTTTGACACGTTGCTTTGTGGTTGTGTCATGGGTGGAGGCGTCGAACGCTTCGATTGGGGCGACATGTTAAGGGATGCAGGGCTTCCCTGCTGAGACTGTCGCTGGTTGGGCTGCGCATTTGCAGCACTCATGACTTGCATGACAGAAGGAACGATCGGCATCGACTGCGACTTCAGTGCTCGTTGCCTATCGCGTGGAGACGGAGACATCTCACGGGGTGGAGAGTTTTGAGCTGGAGCTAGAAAGGACGAGTGTGTGAGCTGCTGGTTTTGCTGCGGAACCTGATATGCACAAGAAGACCTGCTCTCGCTTTTATAATGGGAATGTAGGAAGATGAACGTAGGAAGTCGGGGGTAAAGGGTAAAGAAAGAATGCGGACGAGAAGTGTATATAGCTAGACACATGTGACGAAAAACGTAAATCACACTCGCTGTGGACTATCGACATACTGCGTCGGCAATCGCGAATGATCGTCAGAGAATCGTGGGTTCAGCGGCGAAGTGCAAGGGCCTAGCATACGACACATCAGAAGTAAAGAAGGAAGCTAACCTTGAGCACCGGCAAACATCTGCGTCTTTCTTGTTCGTTGGGGAGACTGACTAGACATGAGGTTTTAACGTATGCGCCCGATGTAAGAGTGATTGCGACGTCGGCTGGTGAGAGACAAGGGAACAAAAAGTAAAGTAAAGTCGGAAACGTTGATAACCAGGAGGAACAAGACGTACGCGCGTTTCCAACGTGGTCCGGACGAGGACAACGTTGCACGACAGCTGCTGAGCACACAAGGGGGTCGGCAGCCACGAATGGAAGCTGCCTTGAGGCAATGACGCCCCGTTTCGGCTGCTGTATCCTTCCGCGCTATAAGAAGCTTTTCCTACGTTCATCACCGTCCGTCAGGAGACAAGTGCCCTGCCCTAGAAAATCCCCAGAATGTCAGCTAGAACCCCAGCGTAGCAAGGAAGATCCATGGCAGCCTAAGCAACCAGCCAATTGTCTCCCTCTCGGTACTTCTTTCCCACTACAAAGGACAAAAAAAATAGATCACGTGCCACATGGCATTGACGAGTCACTTGGCAGACACGTTGAAGGCTGACGATAACGTTTTATCAGACAACCGACCAATCTATCAGGGTGCCCTGGCTGCACAGCTGAAACAACTGTAATTCACCACGCCAGGCACCCCACTGACAGCTGAGGCATTCGATGAAGTGAACGAGTATACGTCGTTGTCGTCATGCTTTATGTACATACACGCACTTACTTTTCTTGGGGGACAAAGGGTGTGACGGTATGTATGTGTGTCCGTCATCCACGTTCATCCGGTATCTCAGACTGGCCCTCCCAATTTCTAATCCCTTGATGCTCACGGCACTCGTGCCTTGAATGTGTCCGGGCAGTCGTGCAGCCAGCCTGTTCCAGCACAGCCAATAGAGCAAATGGTTGGTGTAACTGACAGGAGAATTCCGAAACTTCCAGGCGTAATAATCAACGAAGGCTTGCCACGCTGAAAAAACTCTCCCACGTTGCCCCAGATATGCATCGCCTAAGAATAATATTGATGGAATGCACCTCAAATCGTCATTTCAGGCAGTTGAGACAACAATTATGCCCGACTGCACTCCATGATGCAGATCTCGTCACTACCGTACACTCAGCCAGGGACTTGAGAAGCGGAGCGGCATTAATCGTCGTGTGTGCTGGAGTTATAGTTGTAATGCATGCAATACTGTCCCTGTTATCTGCATAAACGGCAATATTGTATGCGACGAGTCAAACACGTACCACGTCTACAATCAACCATCCAACATCGATCGGATGCTTCACTTGCCATGCGTTGAAATTACACATGAGTATAAATTGATCGTCCACAGCGTTCGTCGCTGCTACGATAACGGCGTCGTCACGATGTCAATAAATGGCCCCACGCAGTAAGGCGAGCTTCTCCAATGGATTTCAGAAGCGAGGCCTGCCATAGAATGTAAAAAAGACCTCTTTGCTTGGCACAATCGCATGTAGGGCCTGTGAATCCTTCATCGCCGCAGAAGCGGTGAGCTTCAGATGACTAGCAGCGGAGCGTGAATTTACAGTAAATGTAATGCATGCTGTTGTCTGTCAGCGTGCTGAGAAGCATTTCATTCCTTGACTTACCATATCGCTCCACAATGCTATGCAATGTCATATCCACCTATCCTGCTGAACATGATATTGTTGTCAGCCCGACAGGCATACCGAAACGACTTCGGGTCACTGTGGCCGCACGCGGCGAATGCGGTGAAGTACGGAAAGACCACGGTGGCATGATGACCATGATTGTGCATCTTAGTGCAATACAAACCAGAGCATCGTGACCGAGCGGTGTGAGACTAAGCATGGAAGGGTCTGTTACGCGGGCAAGAAGTCCTTCGTTGCTTTCCGATGGGACCAACCATGAAGGAATGGACGTGCTCAGGGTCATACCCGGGCTTACATGTCAAGGTACGGGACATACATACTTTCAGCGGGCATACTTAACACGCTAGTGTCCTCGGCTATCACTTACCAGGGTCTTGTACATACACATGACCGTGACCGGAACTTCGACGGGCCGGAAGACTCACGTCCAACAGGTATATGTCTCCCACAGCCTGGATGCTGGGGACTATTTCAAATATCTCAAGCTAAATGACATCTGACGGGTGCATGAAGTCGAGCACTAAGATTAGCCACCATGATCACTATGTAGGAGTACAGCTACTTATGATGGTCGTTTGCATGGAGATATGAGGGTATCCAGGACTAGTTTAGTGTCGTGGAAGCCCCGAACCGTTTCTGAGATCCAGAAGCCTTCCATTCCATCGCACCCCAAAGTGTGGAATCAACACCACAAGTATCCAAGGGTCATATAGTCAGTCAGGTTAGCAATAAATTAATAAACGCTGGTGTCTGCTTCCTCGTCGAGAATCGTCACGTGCATCCTATTCTTTATACTCTCTCTTGAGTTGCAGCGATGTCGATGATGAGCTGGGACGAGTTCGACGTTGGGTGTTGTCTGAGGGGATCCCCTCTGTTGACGATGAATGCCCGGTCTCTGCTTAGCTCGACCCTCCTGATATGCCTGCTCACCGCAACGTCACCGAAGCCCACCCCACCTGCGTTCTCGATTCCACCCAGCGACGCAGTGGACCATGTCAATCCGTAAGTTACACCGTCGTTGAGCATTACTTACATTTGAAAATCTGTCTAGGCTCATCGGAAACGGTGGTGACTCGCCCAATGGCTCGGGAGGCATGATTCCCTCCACCGCCCCTCCCTTCGCCATGACACGGTGGGTCGCACAGACCCGGGAAAACTACGTCTCTGTCACACCTTACAACTACACTGACACGCGCATACATGGCTTCCAGGGAACACACCAACCCGCTATCTGGATGGGTGAAAGCGGTCAGGTGGTTATCTCTCCCGGTGCTGGCACTGTCCGTGCGACGTTCGAAGACCGTGGAATGGCATTCAGCCACGACGACGAAATCACCTCTGCCAGTTATTACAGCGTAGAAATGGGTGCAATCGAAGGGGGGAGAATCCTCGCAGAACAGAGCGCAAGTGAGGAAACCCACCCTCATCTACTTCCTCCGGACCAACTCATGCTGCGCCCCCCTAGCATCCCGTGTCGGCCATCTACGCTTCACGTTCATCGGAACGAACACACCTTACATTCTGGTCGAGGCGACTCGTGCTAGCATATTGGGATCTTCAGATCCAAACAACGTCACATACCCAGAAGGCGCAATCCTTATCGACCCTACCAACAGGGAAATATGCGGAAAGAACCCAGAGCGGCAAGACTTCATCATCGAGCCTGTCTCGACGCCTGCAAAAAAGTGGGGCGGTTACTTCTGCGCGCGTTTCGACGAACCTTTCGATTCATGGGGTGTTGCGCAAAATGGAACCTTATCGGAGGGGAGCACGAGCGGCGGCGGCGTCTTACTCTCCGGATATGCGCGCTTCAACCCCTCTCTTAGACAAGTCACTGCGCGGGTCGGGGTATCATTCATCTCAATCGAGCAGGCCAGGAGAAATTTGGGTATCGAGATACCTGATGGCCAGTCTCTTGAAGAGACGGCCAAAGTGACTCGCACTGCATGGGCAGAAAAACTCGACAGGATCAGGATTCAAGGTGCCACCAGAGATCAGAAACGGGTGTTTTATACGGGATTCTTTCATACCCTACAGGTGCGGTGTCTCCTCTTCCCGGTAGTTACTAATGCCGCCCCGAACAGTATCCGTACGAACAAGATGAATACGGTATTTACTACTCTGGATACGACGATGCCATCCACGAAGGCATTTCATATACCGGGTACTCGAATTGGGTATGCTCGATTCGTCGCCTTGGTCTGTAAAACGTTCATCGTAGTTTCAGGATATCTACCGCGCTGAATGGGCATGGCTTATCCTTTTCGCTCCCGAACGCATTCCTGGAATGGTCCAGAGCATGCTTCAGGATTACCAAGAGGTACGTTAAGCCTACCATCTATACGAGGTTAGCACCATCGCGCATCACAGGGAGGCTGGCTTCCTATGTGGAAGAACATTATAGGTATGGACTAATCCCTATCTTTCCTACTTGACGTGTATCAAACTCACTGACATCAGAGACTAATATCATGGTAAAGACTCCCTCCCTCGGCTCCCTGTACATGACGGACATGTATAGATCGCCACAGACGCCGACTCGCTTATCGCAGAGGCCGTTTTGAAAGGCATCACTGGGTTTAATCTTGAAACTGCATGGGAAGCGGTTCTCAAAGACGCTACGCAACCCCCAGTAAATGACACGACCACAGTGTAGGTCAACGCATGTCTATTCTGCACAGGGACAACCAACTTACGCCCCCCGCAGGTATGCTGATCGTGAGGAGGTAAGCGGCCGTGTCCGATTACCCTTCGTCTAACATCAAACTCCGGTGTACGTAGCATGTAGACTATGAAGTCCGTGCGGGACTTTCCTCTGTATACGAGCAACATGGGTGGGTGGCAGCCGATATTCACTCTGAAGCGGCCTCTCGCACTCTCGACTACGCCTGTTCGTCCTAGTCCACTCTTCACTCTCATCCCTGTTCTCAATCTAATGACATAGATGACGATTACGCGGTCGCGGTTCTTGCAAAAATGCTCGATAAACCCGCCGAATCCGCCTTCTTCCTGAACCGCTCTCTCACGAACCCGTTCACCATCTTCAACACAGCTACAGGGTTCATGGAGGCGCGGAACTCCAGCGGGGAATGGGCTGGGCAGCAAGTGGGATGGACGGAAGGTGATATGTGGGCGTATACTTTTGATGTTGTGCAGGATATCCCCGGGTTGATCGAGAGACGAGGTGGGAACGAGGGGTTTGTGGAGTTTTTGGATGAGCATTTTAATGGCGGTGTGTCTTGTTTCTCTTAGTCTTTCATTCCTATCGGGTCTTTTCTGATAATGGCATGGTCCTGTATAGGCCATAACGATCACACGAACGAGGTAAGGTGTCTAGGCTGTTCTATGTCCCTTGACAATCGACTGATCCATCTCTCTACCATCATCCACGAACGACCTCCCCGATCCCATTCACGATGAATCATATCTCAGCCTTCTCACCATATCCCGTACCTGTATTCATTAGCCGGTGCAGCATCCAAATCCCAAACGCGTATTCGACAGATTGCGGTGGAGAACTACAATGCGACGGTGAATGGGCTTTCCGGAGTGCGTCTTTCTGCTCCTTCCTCCCACGTTTACCTTCTTTCAAAATGAATCGCGCGAACTGACGACAACCACTGCAACACAGAATGAAGATTGCGGACAGATGAGCGCGTGGTATCTCTTCAGCGCTTTGGGATTCTACCCTGTTAACCCTGTTTCGGGAGAATATGTCATCGGGAGGTACGCCTTACTGTTCCTCGTGTGTTCTCTTCCCCTTCATACCTTTCTTTCGTCCGCACAAACTCCCCACTGTCACCCTTAATGTCCTGGATTTGCAGCCCCTTTTTCGACAGCGTCACCCTCGACTTTCCCCCTTCCCCTTTCTCCAATGCAACGAAGAACGGCACGTCTCTTTATATATCCGCCCCAGATGCCCCTACCCAACCCTACATCCGTAGTGTGCACATCAACGGCGTGCCCGTTACGGCGCCGCTGATTACGCACGCGGATGTTGTACATGGAGGCATTTTCGAGTTCGTGATGAGTGGGGCACCGGAGAAGTGGGGGAGTGGGACGATCGTTGGGTCGAAGTGATTGTCACTGGTATGCTAATACAAAGTCGTAGTACGATGTACGATACCCCATCACATACGAAAGCATGGCGTGTTGTGGCATAATCGTGTTCGGTGCGAGGTGTTTGGGGATTCCGCATGTCGGTTGGCTGTGATCATACCTTACCCCCACCACTAGGTGCTCACTTCTAACTTTGAACATACATATCGAAAGTCCATGGCAACTGGTATACTACTAGAAGTGATCCTGCTTATGATAATGATACACCCGCACCCTTCACCCTCTCCCAAACGAGAAGCCACGCTGCCCGGCCTGTTGGAAAAACTGGGCGAATGGATGGTCTGCTCCACCGCCGCCACCAGACGCAGGACCACCGAACCCACCGAAGCCGGCAAAGTGACCTTGGAACCCTGTGAATGGGTTGCCGCCTTGTGCCCCGGTGTCGTTGGGGTCGTCACCGTTGTCGAAACGTTGTCGGAGTTCTTTATTATGAGTATCCGATTATTTAATGAAAGGAAAGGGTAAAGAAGGGGACGTACCGGGGTTGCTTAATACCTCGTATGCCTCGTTCACGGTTGCCATCTTCGCTTCGGACCCACCTTTATCGGGGTGCGCCTTCATCGCTGCTTTACGGCTGTGTTCACGATCTCAGTGAGTCATATCATCCAGCAGAGCGAACGGAAAGGGAGTGGTGGATGGATGGGGCAGGAGAGAAGACACATACAACGCCTTTTTGATCGTCTTGGTATCCGCATCGCGAGGGACGTCTAGGACCTTGTAGTAGTCTTTCTTCTTGGACTGTTTTAGGAGACGTTGAGCTTTCTGTAAGCGGTTGAGGATCTGTGGGGAGATGGCATGAGTACTTGTCCGTCGGGAATGCACGCCCGAGAAAAGACGAAAGCGCAACTCAAAAGTGGTGTCGAACCAATTACTCACATCACGGTCCCTCCTCCCACTCCCCTCCACAGCCCTCTCAAATGCTCTTACCGCCTCCTCCCACATCTCCTTCGCCAACAATGCCTCACCCTTCCCGACCCATCCATCCACTTCCGGTTCTCCTTCACTACCACTGGCGTACATTTCCCCTGCCATTCTGTGCGCCTCTGCCGACATTGAAAGTAGTGCGTCGCACCATGCCTCACCCTTCTTGACCAGGTTGAGTTGCGTATACGCGCGACATGCAGCCCGGAGAATGTGTGCTCGTCGGGGGCTCTCTGTACGTGCGCCCGGGATGGGGATGGACGATGCCTTGCTTGGTTTAGAGGGAGGTGCAAGGTGTTCGGGGGTAGCTTGCTGATCCAAAGCCCGTTCGAACGTGGCTGCAAATCCATCACCGGGGTACGTCCCCGCAGGACCAACGACGTGCTTAACAACGCCCATCCAATCCCCCTTCTGAAGGAGCTTATCAAGCGTCGCGAAGGCTTTATCCAAAGACTTTGCAAGTCGGTGCGCAGCAAGACATTGTGGTGAATCTGGATCGAGGTGAAGACACTGCTTCAGTGGTGGGAGATGCGATGTGTGTGAGGACGAGGGTGAGGGTGGAAGAAGGAAATAGGCGAGTCGGAAGATGCGCATGAGGGACGTGCTTGTTGGCGGCGAGAGGTGTGATAGACGGCTGAGTTGAACAAAGCGTCAGAGAACCCGACATAGGAGGGAGACAGCGAAAGACACGAACCTGAGGTCGACCACTGCACCTTGTGGATCACCACCTGCCAGACTGCACTCCGCCCTCGTCTGCCTCAGCTCCGTACTATGACTGGCTACACGCAAAGCCTGAGTCGCAGCCTCGGCACATACCGTCCATAGCTGAGCACGTCGTGCATCTTTGGCTTTCTTCGCTGCTGCCTGTGCATCCTTGATATCTGCTCGCAGCTCAGCTACGACAGAGCCAGAGTCGGGGGCTTTTGCAGCATAGGTGTCGAGGGAGCTCGTTGCGTGTACCCAATCACCATCTTTCATGTGTATCTTGGCTATCATGAGCATGGCCGTGTCGAACTCTCCCGAGGTCAACTCCAAGACCTTTGAGAAGTCCTCGAGAGCGTTTGCATGTCTATTAGACGACAAGTACGCGGTGGCGCGTTTATAGAAGAGAAGGTAGTCGGCTGGAGAGAGTGAGATGGCGTCGGTGTATGTTTTGGCTGCGTCGCTCCAGTGGCCTGCTGAGAGGAAGGCGTCGCCGCGGGTGATGAGTGGTTGGAGGTTGGGATGGGCGAGTCCACCTGATAAGTTTGCCTGGGCCAGAGGCGGGACGAGAAGGAGAAATGCAGAAATACACTGAGAGAATCGCATCCAACCAGTCTAGAGAATACAAAAATGAGTGTGGAACGACGTGTCGTTTCAACTTCGAGTTGGTTCGGCCACGCCACCCAGCTGTGTAGTGCCAAATCTGGTAAGTTGGACATACTTCACTTGGATAGAACAGCTAATTACGATTACAATGGTATGAACCCAGGTATTTTATGTAAAAAAATATAGCTACAGGTGATCGTGGTTATCACTATCACGAGTTTTTATATGTTACACTAATATCATGTCACAGGACTTGAAGAATAGTGCACATGAATGCCAAACCCAAGATGCCACGAGAATACCCTTGAGCTCTGTGCGTAGCACTGTTCGTCCAGGCAGGCAGCGCTGCAATGGAAGCAATGGCGCTGGCTGTTGCATTTGGAGTAGGTGTGATGAAGGTCGGCATCGCAGACGGAGAGGTGATCGCAAGCGCGGTGGGAAGTACTACAACTATAGGAACATATCAGTACATAGGATGGGATAGATAGCTTTCGCGAACTTTGGGATGCCTGAGGTGATACACTTGAAAAGTCAGAGGTGAGAGCAGATTGATACATGACCTCTCTGTCAGATTCGAGAGGAAGTACAGACGTCGACGAAGGCGAATAAGCCCCTATCTTTGCAGAGGACATTTGAAATCCTATCGGACGAGGTCAATCTACGATGAGATCTGGGTAAAGAAACGTACCATCAACGGTCATTTTTGAGCTGATATCGCCCGCGGTATCGGTAGCTGCGCCCACGGAGTTGAAGGGGCTGCTTACCACGGCGAGTTGGGACATAACTGGCATGGCGGCGGAGCCATATGCGATCGACGCAGTGACAAGGAGCGACGTGAATCTCATTGCTTCGCAATTTGAGTTGGATAATAGCTCGTCGCCTCAGGGGAAGGATAGGGACCGGAAAGCTCATGACCGGACGAGTTTATAATGGTACAGCAAATGACGCCACTAAGGAAGGATGTCATACAACGTTGGCATCCCACTTGCCTCCAAATTGGCGAATGAGTGCCCACCATGTCCCAGAGTTAATCAGGTAATGTTGGCCCAGACTCACCGAGACGAGGATCGTTCTGCCTATGAGTTGAAAAATTAGAGTTGAAGTACTACTTACCGTAGTGACGTCGCCACGATATTGCTAGTGAGAGGCTTCACTTGGTGACTTCGTTCGTAATTTCGACAAGGCATATCTCTGAACTTCGAGTCTTACAGAATTGCTTCTGGACAAATGAAAGCGTGACATTGGAAATTTTGACGATGCAGAGAGGTTGCGGTTGGGACGCTTATACATAGATCGGTTGATGCCTAGTACAAGGGTCAGTATTACTCATGACGACCTTGGGAGGGCTGCAACTCGGCATTGTTTTGGCGTCTGCAGTTTGCGTAGGAAGTCTCCTCCAAGCGAGGGTGCGGATTTCTCTGAGAACGGAGTCGGGAGGATATCCAGTACTTATGGAGCGGATTCATTGGAGACTCGGGTGCCTCCAATCAGTGTGTCACACCTTTTTTCCCCCTCATCCTGTGCTTGTTCATTGAACTTTCCTCGTGCCAGGGTGGCGATCCCCGGCTAGTACCACGAGCCTACAGATCTCATGAGTTCCGTTCGAATGGATTAGCCAACGGGAAATGATAGGACGATAAGTGCCAATCTGGTCATGCGCAAGCCACGAGGTCAGCGTGACGATAGCAGCACTGATATGGATGGCGCTTATCTCCAGCTATTTATTCTTTCCAATCCCTCAACCCTGGCTCTTGGAAGCTACAAAGTCATCCACTCTGCCCATCCTTCCCCCGGTGCGTAGTATTTTCTTTCCAAGCGTCGTCCCTCCATCAATCAACCAAATCAGTTGCAAAGACTATCCCCAGATCTCACCACTGAATCCTCGGGCACGCCTCTCAAAGGACGATGTGGCGTTTCGTCCATCGTTCAAACCAAAGTTTGACAAGTTCGATCGCAGAAGAGACGATTAGCGGCGGTGGGACTCACAAACAACGAGAGCCATTCCGGGTGGCCCCAACCTGTGATGTATGTGATCTGCGACGATTGCAATTATAATGGCACTGAGGGTTCTTGTGGGATAGACCCAAAGATCAATCAACACAGCGGAACGGGCCCCAGCTGCAGTTTGTAAAGATGCGCTCTGTGCACCACACCTTTACCACTCTGCGTCGCCACATTTTCCTTCAGATTCACCGTTATCACCAACGCCGATGCCCAAACCCTCCTGCATTATCGCAGTTTTTGTAGGTGCTCGGTTTGCCTTACAAAGGCAAACTGATCGGTGCTTGTCAGTTGCGTTCTCCCCTGATGGCAAGAGGATAGTGTCCAACTCAGACGATAAGTCTGTGAGGGTCTGGGATGCTGAGAGAGGTGTGCAGATTGGCAGCCCTCGGATTCCTTGGCCAGTGTCACATTCACTCTGACGTCTGTCGCAGCAGTGTCTGCGACAGCAGTTGACATGGCTTGGACCATCGGCTCTCGTTCACCTCATTGCTGTGAAGGATAGAGGAGGGTCGAATGGGAGACCTATTGGCTCGTTCTCGTCGAATGAATCTTTCTATTCAATCTTCCTTGCACAAACTTTCTGCTCAGATTTGCATCCATTATTACTGCCACATTCCACTTTCACATCGTCCATATGTTCGCAATCGCACTACTTGTAACATGTAATGCCTCGTATCCCGTGTAAGCTACGGATATATGTACAAGTCTCCTTGTACACCCGTGAATGACTCTGCAATTGGCTTACATGCCGGTTCGTTCCCTTGCTCCAGTATCTGATCGCATACCTGTTTAGCCTAGGAAAGTGTTGGGTTGCCGGCTTCACCTCCCTATCCTCTATCCCTTTTTCACCGCCTACTTGCAACGAACTGCTCCCATTTGATGCCCTTTGTCTGCTCATTGGTTTGCTGTTAACTGCTCGTCGTATGTACCTGTAGGTTCCGTGTCAATAACAGGCTAAGTGTCTGGTTTGGTGCAGACAGTTAATGGAAGGGGTAATCTCTACCTTTTTCACCTATGGTAACTTCATGATCTTTGACGGTGCCCGCTCCGTGCCTCCTGTCAATGGGATTGCGGTGTCCGTGTTGACAAGTTTCTTTTCGTCGTTCATACTCTTTGATCGCAGAGACGTCTCGTCTGCAAGTGCGTCAAGGAGGAGAGACGGAGTGGCGAGGAGATGTCCAGCATAAAATGTGATTTTCATCGACAGGTAATTTTTCTTTTGCTCTCCGTTTTCCGTGCTGTCTTCGTTAAATAGTGCATCCATATCAGAAAATACCCTGAGAGCATCTGCACGTGGATGTTCCGATGATAGTGCACCGGCCGATGCAACCCCGCCGACTGCATCTTCGGCGACTACCACCTTCCGAGGTCGAACGAGTCGGGAAACGTCGCCTAAAAGCACGGCGATGGTACGAGAATTTATGTTTCCCTGGGAGTAAACGTTGGTGATTCGCCAAGAAAGGCACTACCGACTCACGGGACCCAACCTTGCCCACACATCCGTAATAACATCTGTTAGCGAAACATGCAACAACTTGGATTGGCGATCCATAATGAATGGAACTGCACGAGCTATTAGCCTCCGAGCCTCCCTCCTGTCCTGCCGCGAATTTCCAGGGGAACAAAGAGGGGACATTGACAAGTGTCGAGTGACATATGCATAGGCTATACTGCATAAGTACCTTAGACCGTGCCGAGTGAAAGGTGTCTGTTACTTACAACACAGAGCACATATTATACAGAAGAGAAGGGGATTCCGGATTCCACCGTTTGAGCCCTGGAGGTACCTCCATGAGAGGTGGCCGGTGACCGTACCGAATGGCGGCGGTATCCAGGTCATCAATAGGGAACTGCGGAGACTCCCACCATGGTGCTTGGAGTTCCTTGTCGAGATCCGTGCTTGAAAGGAGTTTTTGGGCCAGCGCAGAGGCAGGATCTCTCAGCAACTTGAAGAAGGTGTCACGTTCTTTGTTGGTAAGACGCTCCAGGAGCTCGTCTGCAGAAGCCGAGTCTGAATGCCAGAGAAAGATTAGCACTGTCGGCGACGGCGATGTCGCGACCCATACCGATTTCTAATCCAGCTAACCGTTTTTCCAAGCTTTCGTCGTCGTCGTCGTCGGAGACATGGGGAAACTCGCCGTCGTCTTGCAGACTCTCATCATCCAACTGTCTCAAGATCCCGAGGATTTTTTCGCGCTCTTGGGTTGTCTTCGAAGAGTCTAAGCTGACGCCACTAGCGATTTCCTTGCGGTAGAAAGTTTCTGAGCACTGTGCATGTGTCTGCACGTTCCGTCAGTATCATATTAATACCGTAACAGAACGAAGAGACCTCAGATCGGAAACATGCCAAACTGCAATATGGGATGTTGCAGGCTGGGCATGTGTACCTAGAAGTCTCCTTGCGACAACTGGGATGGCCATAAGAGATGGCTTGGGAGTAGAAGAGAGACGTACACGCTGCACAGTACTGTCATGTTTGGTTCGCAGGACGCAAGTATAGTAAGTAAGTAGTGAGTGACGTAGCTCAGCTAAAGCTTACACATGGGAAATTTCAATATTTTGTCGTTTATAGAATATAATTCAAAAGCCAATTGTAAAATATTATATGCTGCTAAGGTATTATCTGTTTTGTATAATTTTATATTTTGAGGTGTGTCTGAACATATTTGTAACATATAATATTTTACAATTGCATTCTGAATTATATTCTACACATGCCAAAATATTGAAATTTCCAGTGTATGCCCATATCGCCAACTCGGTAGGTTTGTGCAACTGCCAATCTGGGCCATATTACTAAATAGTAAACCAACCAGTAACCCGAACAATAGCTACATCAGAAATTTCCAGATTTTGCCATGGGTAGAATATAATTCAGAATACAATTGTGAAATAATATATGTTGCAAACCCATTCAGACCTACCTCAGAATAATAAATTATACAGAACAGATAATACTGTATCAGAATATAATGTTCTACAATTACCTTCTGAATTATCTTCTACCTATGTCACAATATTGAAATTTCCCATGTGTTAGTATGAGTATGAAGTCCAACAGTAATGTACTGTAAGATCCTAACTCTTGATCTGATTCCTCGAAGATGCCATCCGCCTATGTTTTCGCACGTCAGCTTAGTCTTTATATTCACGCCCTACTTTTTGTCGTTGGTGTGTGTTCATTCTGTTCTCTGCCAGAGGAATTACATTACGGGTTTCTCCCTGGTCAGAATAAAATAGCAACTAGACGACATTCCATCGAGCAGTATGCCCACTCTCCCCATATGCGGTCGGATAGGTAATGCTATAGCTCGTTCCACAGGTCAAGAGCAACCAGAGCAGTTCATTCACTATACTGTGACAAGGGTCAGGTCAAGGTGACATCAGAACGATCAGTACCCGTTCACATCTCAACGGACCATCGCGTAGAACGTGCAATGTGCATGTCCAAAACATGTGTCGAGACCTAACACCAATATGAATTGGAGACACAGCCCGTGAGCTCAAATGAATTGGACGAGTCCAGATTCTATAAGTAGGATTTGCCATTGGATTGAACTTGGAAACCACTCATGAAGAATCCGGATGGCTGAATCCCAGAACACCCAAAGACGTTCGTGGTAGCATGTATAGTGGTATAAGAATCATAATAGTAGATTGGCATTTACTGGACGCCCTCCTATGTCTGACTTAGGGTTCTACCGCAATTTAGCCATTACCAAACGAGGCTAATATTTCTGAAGATGACCCCACTTTGCATTTAGCAACGGCGTCGGTATACTACTACTTACTCGGGTTGCAAGTCCTTCAACCATTCATGACGGGATGGCAGACAATTCTGACATCGAGTCTGCACCGACGCCGTCCATCAAGAGCCTGAAGTCGAGGTTCGAGCAGTTGGCACAAGAAAATGCAGGCTCCCCGCCCAAGTCGACACACTATTACAGCCAGACGCTCTTGACTCCGGACCTGCCCACCCATCGGACGCGGGCGTCGGTGGGAGGCGACGAGCGACCCAGCCAGTCTGCAGCGAGAGCACTGCGTGCGTCGACATCCACATCAGATATGAAAAAGGTGGCCAGACGTGCACCTCCGCCGCCTCCCCCGTCTCGCGGCAGGAAACCCTCGCCGGCTGTGTCACCGCTCCTTCGTCCAGTTCCCATCCCGGCCACTCGCCAAGAACAAAGACCACAGGCTTCTCAGGACAGCGACGACGACGGCGACATTCTCCCTCAGGGAACCGTCGCTTTACTTCGCAGCCGCCTTTCGTCGTGAGTGCTTATCCGGCTTGACGTATCGAACTCAACCATCTTCGCAGATCCCCCTCGGTTGTCGCTTCCTCACTGCCGCGACCAACAACGCCGAAACCCTTGGCACGTCCAGGAGTATTGACGTCGCACAGCGACCCATCCGTACACGACTTCACCCCCTCCCCCCTTCCAGTCCGTTATGCAACGTCTGACCGCTCACCATCTATGTCCTCGACAACGCTGGAAAGTCCAAGCGGTGCTTCTGAGCTGGGACTTGCGATGGATGCTTCGTCACGCACGGGCAGCGTCGCCTCGCTTCGCGATCGCTTTACGTACGTGCTATCCTGGTGTTGTAGTGATAAACTGAGCATATACGTATCTACAGAGCTATGAGTGTACTACCCACACCTCCGACACCAAAACCGCTTGTACGAGAAGATCATCAAGCATGGAATAGCGAACCGAACATGTTAGTTCCCACCGGTCCTCTACCCACACTTCTCACCCGACGTCCACCACCCCCGCCCCCAGTACTCTTCCAAACGGAAGACGACTCGCACATCGCCAGTACCCCATCGCACAGCCCATTCTCGGATGACGAATCTATATTATCTGAGGTCGTACCGCCTCTCACACTGCCACCCCCACCTGCTATACCACCACGCAAGGCGAGCGGTTCGACTAGAGCATCGAATGGTGCAAGTGACCACGCGCGTAAATTATCTGACGTGAGCAGTTCGAGCGATGGTTTTACACCGCCTAAACCGAAACCACCGCCCCGTCCGGGCATACAAACCCTCCCTCGTCCACCTCCTCGGCCAAACGGTGTCCCTCACCCTCACGACGCTTCTGTGATTTCTACCCATATATCTTCGGGTCCACCACCTCTCCCATCGCGGCGCGTGACGCCAGATGAGGTATTGGAGGTTCAATATCCAGCACCGCCTCTCCCTGTACGAAGCTCTGCACATGCTGTGTCATCTGTGAACGTCACTGACCCTGTATGTGAGCGCAAGCTACTCGGTAATAGTAAACTTCTGCCCCCACCCACACGACAAATCGGGCTGGGTGACAAGCTCCCACCCGTGCGCCGACCGCCTACGCCCTCGTCCGATGAGGAATCAGGAGAAGATGAGGACCCACGCACGCGTACCGTCGACACTCTCCCTGATTCGAGTCGCTCGTCACGGCGTCCACCCTCGTTATCTTGTTTCGCCTACCCTGCATCTAAGATCCAAGTGCCCGCGCATTCGGGTCAAATCGCCATCGCATCGCCGAGTGCAGTCGTTGCGACACACCACCACATCAAATGCTACGATCTGACCCTTGATGACATTCCGCTATGGACGATTGATACCCGGGAGGCAGGTTTGCGCGATGCCAAAGTAACGTGTTTGGAGTTTAAGCCTACACCCTCACAGAGGTATCGGTATGTCTGGGTGGGGACGAAAGAGGGCCATCTATTTGAGGTGGACGTCAGTGTGGGTTCGGTGACGGCGACCAAGTTTGGGGTTCACACGGGTCAGGTGACACACATCTTTAGGTATGGAAGGATGATGGTGACGGTGGACGATGCAGGCAAGGTGATGGTATTCGACCCAGACCCGGACGTTGGTATGACCGGGGGGATGGGCGAGGAAGACGTGAGTCTGGTATACACCCAACCGCGGGTGTACCGTATCGCGGAAAAACAGGACTTTGTGAAAATGCTGGGAGGGTTGCTCTGGACCTCTGTCCGCACGGAGGTGAATGGTACTGGGTCGGCATCCGTTCCGGTCATCAGGATATACGATCCGCTCGTCCCGGGCAGCGTTGCACGATGTGTCATGCCCACGCAGCGTGTGGGCGCTGTAACGTGCGGAACGCTTTTACCTTCCCATCCTGGTCACGTCTACCTCGGCCACGAAGGCGGATTCATCTCAGTGTGGAATGTCGACACATCCGATGGAACGCCGGAGTGCTTGGAAGTGATGAAAGTGTCCACTTCGGACGTGTTGTGTTTGGAAGGCGTGAACGATCGGTTGTGGGCAGGTGGAAGGAAAGGTATGGTTTCGGCGTATGATGTGGGTCCTCGACCCTGGGTGGTGACGAATTGTTGGGAAGCCCATGATGGACTTCCCGTTTTGAAATTGTTTGTGGATCCGTCTGCGATCGAGAGAGTGGGAAAGTTGTGTGTGGTAAGCGTTGGGCGGGATGAGCATATGAGATTTTGGGATGGGTTGCTGAGGTGTGATTGGGTAGGTAAGTCGGACGGTCGCGTATACATGTGATGTTGTTTTGCTCACTCTGCTTTTCTCTTTGCAGATCAGGAATTACTCAAGCGAGAGCGCTCGTTTAGCAAGTTCAGGAGCCTTGACGTGCTCATCGTATCTTGGAACGTGGATGCGGCCAAGCCCGACGTATTATCGACCGACGCAGAGAACGCGCAGTTCTTCCAGAACGTGTTCCAAAGCACGGATGGCCCCGACATTATTGCGTTCGGGTTCCAAGAAGTCATCGATCTAGAGAGCCGCAAGATGGCGGCTAAAACTGTTCTTCTAGGAGGAAAGAAGAAAGGTGAAGACGGGAAGATCTCTGAAAAGGTGACGTCGTCGTATAAGAGGTGGCATGACCGGTTGGTTTCGGCTGTGAAGATGGCTATGCCATCGGATTCGCCGTATACGGTCACTCATACGGAGAGCCTGGTCGGATTGTTCACGTGCATATTTGTGAAGAATGCGCACAGGGTATCGGTGAAGGATGTGGCCGTTACCACCATCAAGCGTGGGATGGGTGGTCGGTATGGGAATAAGGTAGGTTTTTGATATTGGGGAAGATTTATTGTGAAATCTTATGGACTGACGGCAGGGAGCGATCGTTGCACGGCTTGTCGTAGACGATTCGTCTATATGCTTCATTAACTGTCACCTGGCTGCTGGTCAAGGCCATGTGCGCCAACGGAACGCCGATGTGACAGCTATGCTGGAGGAGAAATCTCTGTTTCCACCATCTGACGCTGTCGAGGAGCTCATTGCATATGTTGGCGGTGGAGATGGGTCGATGGTTCTAGACCATGAAATTGTCTTCGTGAGTTGTTGCGCATTTCGTTCGTGTGTACACCTGGCTGGATTACGCTGACCTTTGAACGTGGGTGCAGCTCAATGGTGATATGAACTACCGCATCGACCAGCGTCGCGAAGCCGTCATTCACGCTATCCAGTCTGGAGAATTGGAGTCGTTATTCATACACGATCAATTACTGAAAGAGATGAAACATAATCGGGGTTTCCGACTACGCGCGTTCCAAGAGGGACCGTTGACGTTCGCGCCGACGTATAAATACGACCGACGATCCAGCGAATTTGATACGTCCGAGAAACGACGCACGCCTGCATGGTGCGATCGTATCCTGTGGCGATCTCGGGATCCAGAGCGAGTCGTCCAGTTCAACTATCAACGGTACGAAGCCAATGTATCCGACCACCGGCCTATTTCTGCCGCGTTCAAGGTGACGATCAAGTCTGTGAGACAGGATGTGAGGGCGAGGGAGAAGGTGGAGGTGGAGAAGAGGTGGATGGAGATGGAGATGGTCTTGTTGGCGAGTGCGAGAGAATTTTATCTGCAACGGGCTAGGACTTTGATATAGCTAAATGCCTTTGCTGTTGGGGAGGACTGTTTACTATGATATATACCTGCAGAGTAATGTGGGGATAGGGCCAATGTCACCTGTGTGTCACCATTCACATTACATACACCTAACCTTACCAACATGCAAGCCTTATAAAGGATGGTGCCAAATTGTGTTGCCATTCTTTATAAGGCTTATTTCTCAATACCAGCACAGACCCTTCAGCCAGTTGTAGTCCTGAAACTGGGACAACCCACATGTACATTTCAGCCTAGCATCAGGAAAATTTAACTCAACAATATAGTACTATATAGACTCTGTAGCACTGATAGATGGATTGACAAGTCCCTAATATGTAGACAATGTAACCAACTGCTATGGAGCCTGTATAGCTGGGTTATTTGATCTGGGGGATTGAACTGTGACACTGTAGTAACTGTGACCCCATCCCAAAAAGACAGTTTTGCTGATGCTAGTAATAACTGGCAATGATGCCTACTAGAACCCTTCCCCTGATCAGACTCTGGACTGCAGCAGTAAGAGTAGATGATACCTAGGACAAGCACATGGCAGCAATGTCAGCCCTCAGTCTGACTCATCCTCCATCATCATCCCTTCTTGATGTTCCTGGATTGCAGCAGCAATGACATGCACAGATACCTTGCACTGAGGTTCTGTAGTAAGTGCACTGGCACCTGAATGAATGCTGAGAAAGTTCAGGACCCAAGGCATCCAAGGTAAATGTGCTTAATACATACCAGCCAACCTCATAAATCCTAGAACAAAGTGTGGGCAAAATGCCAATGGCCTTCAAGTGGTAGTGCTGTTGAAATCTTGAAGACATTTCATGTATGAGTCATAGACTGAATGGTACTCTTGTGTGGTGAAGGATATACCTCCCCATTTTCCTGTTGCCCACTCATCAATGCAGCATTCAATCTCCATTTCCTGTCAGCATTAACACAGCATCAAAATGGAACAGAATGTACTGCTGTCAGGACAAGAGCAAGTGTCAGATATGGGAATGGCTTGAAATGTTCTGGGTACATATGCCCTTATCATGTTTGTTGCAAACCACATGGTGTTGATAATTTTTTGAATCAGCAGTGCCTTGAGGAAGCCTTGCCAATTGTCTTCCATGGGTGCCATGTGCTAGGCCCTGCATCAGGTTAATGGACTCATGCACTGAATAAAATGTTCACCTTGAATGCAGAATTAGTACCTTCTTTGAGTGCCTCTGCTAAAGATTGATTCTTCTTGATGGCTGACTTACTCTGGCTACTATGGAAGCCAAACATGGCCTCAATGAGTGGGTGAAGCTTTGCCTTGAGCTCACCATGGACCTGTGAACCATGGTTAGTGATCTATGGCATATAAGTGTAAGTGGCAGCTGTCTGGTTATAGGTAATATGGCAGGCTGCTTACAAGTTTCAATAGGTTGGGGGTATGGGTGAGGTTCATGCCAGTGACTTGAGATGCCTTTGCCCAAGAAGCTGCCAATAATGCTGTCTCTTGGCCATGATCAGGCATGGGAGATTGGGCACACAGGCATGCATGATAGTCTCCAATGGTGGTGGTCATGAATTCTTGGGTCACCTCATAATAGTCCTTGGCTCAGGGGCATCCTTCATGCTTGGTGAGCTTTTGTGCCTTCACAACAATCAAGTCTTCATCTTCCAGGCTTATCTCATGTTGCCTCTTGGGTCCTGTTGTAGAGAACTGTTATAAATGGATAGGGAAATGGGATCTACAGGCTAGTTAGACCTTAGGGACCCTGTTGTAGAGAAGAGCTAGTAGAGAAAAGGAACTGAAAAGAAAACTGAAACACTTAGCTGTAAACCTGACACAAAACTCCTCAATCCCACCACTCTAGGACTTCCCTAGAGCTGTCCTGACCTCACTCTCAAGGGTAGAAACAGTAAGAGACTGCCACAGACTGGTCTCACCAGCCTGTGCTCTCCAGCCTCTATATTGGTGATTGTTGTGTGTCTACTACAAACTCAAGTCCAAGTCCAACAATGCTTACTAATCAGCCCTGTGATGTACATCTGCACATGATACTTGAGATATGTTTGGCAGTCTGCAGCACTGTTCCATCCATTACAATGACCCACCCTCTTTTTCCTGCTCTTCTATGCTGACTAACCTGATATCCATTGCCATGGTCCTGTTGAACAATCCTAGTGCTCTACCACACATTGCCCTCCATGCCATCTCCCTTGGGTCCAGTCACACCTGATCCCCTGCCAGTACTGGGCAGTCCTGACTTCTGTGCCCATGGGTTCCACATCAGTAGCACTCCCCTGAGCAGATGGTTGCTGTTCCAGGCCTGAGTGGGAATGGCATATTCTCTGACACTCACACATTTTCTCCATGTGTCCTCATCCACTGTGCTATCTGTGCCTGGTACACTCTCCATCCACCTGCATCTGCTCCATGTTGTGGTAGGACATTGGCATTGTTACATATGGTTTCCTTTTGTGCATCCATGAGCAGGACCAGCATGGTCAGTACACATCTGTTTTTCTGGATTGCAAATCGTGTGGTCACATTGGGGGTAGGTTGCATTGTTGCTTGCAGTTGCTGTTGTGCTGATTGCATTGTGAAGCATTGGAGGCAAGTGGTGATGTCCACTAGGGATGTTTTTTGTTGCTGCAAGATTCGGTTTTCATGGTCCATTTCCTCTTTCTTTCACTTATCTGCATCCTCCTTTTCTCTCTGCATCTCCTCCATGTCAAGGTTTTTCACCACTCTTGTGAGATCTTCAAATGTCACATACTTCTGCATTGTTAGTTTCCATATGACCTTTGGCAACTTCTTGTGCACAAGCCTAATGAGGCCCACATTGTTCTGTACCCCTGCTGCCTTTGCCAGCCATAAGGCTTCCCTGGCCCATACTATGTGAGTCCATGCTTTTGTGCCATTTATGTATCTCCTTCATCTATCCAACCTTGCTATCCTCCAGCTTCAGCCCCATTAGCTCTTCTTGATATTTCTCTTGTGTTTTCTCTGCTAACAGCAGTGGTTCCCATTGCTGGTTGAAGGATTTATCCAACTCTGCCCATAATGCCCTCTGTGTGCTTGTTAGGCCATCGTACCATTTTTGTGCCTCTGATCATAGTGCAATATAATCTTGTAGTGCCTCTATTTTGTCTCCTTCATCCACTACTCCCACCAACCTCATAATGCGATTGAACATGCACAAGAGCATTTGTGGGTCTTGTGCTTCCTCCTCATCCCCTCAAAAGGGTTTTAACATCTCCATTGTTGCTGCCACCCAATGCATGTTAGGTTGTGGTCTGGCCTGTGCAACCATTCTTGTGGGTGCTGTTTGCAGGACTAGCATTGATGTGTACCATGGTAACCCTGGTAATACTGGAGCTGTAGTCTGTGACATAGGAAAGAGTTGTTGAGTTATTGCTGTTGTTGGGTTGTACCCTGCTGGTACTAGAGGCAGTGTCGCTCTGTGTAGTCCTGGCTGTAAGTAGTCATCAGACTCTGGGCTTTGTGGTCTGGATGGCAGTAGACCCCTTGTTGATGCATACTCTGGTGGGAAATCTGGTACCAGGTCTCGGTCTGAGACTAGTGCAATGTCACTCTCAGTGAGCAGCATGTCCTGTGGTGATGTAGTCTGCAACATTGGAGTAGACATGACATGTATGAAATGTCCCCACTCATCCCTAGCTTGCTCTCATCTGGACAGCAGGTTGGTCAATGATTAGTTGGCTAGGATTGTATGTGGTGGACAGTCTCTGGTTCACTGTTTTTGCTGCTACTGTGGTGATTGTCCAGCAGTTTGGTGTTATATTGGTGTTCTTCAGCATCTATGCTGTGTAGTAGTGCTTCTGAATCTGCATTGTGGGTTTGAATGCACTGTTGTCACCACATTGGAGTAGTGCCTCCCTCTGATGGACTCTGAGCTCTCACTCAGTACAGCTCACTGTATCTACAATGTCCCTGCTCATGACTATGTGCACTGCTGCTGACTAAGCTCCTTCTGCTCCTGTCTCCTCCCCTCTCCCCTACTACACCACGATGGACCTTCTGACAGTTGAATGGCAGTCTCGCAGCAGCAGCGCGAGACTATGTGGCAAGATGATGAATGTGCGCAGCTTGAACAACATGGCACACCAGTGATATCACAGGTCTTACCAACAGAAGCTGGCAGATGGGGTGACAGTGGTGACAGTGATGCAACAAGCAGCAGAACTGTCTGCTCACATGGAGCAGAGAAACAGCTGCTGGCTGACAGCAAGTGCTGGTGCACACAGCGAGAGGTATCATGCCTGGATGGCTTACCTGCATTGCCCAAACTGCCTCTGACAGGCATTCCACACCTTCCTCAACTCTACATGGTCACCCATCAATGTGGAAGAATCAAAGCAAGAGCTGAAAATGTCAGCAATGCTCAAACAAGGCAAAATGCCTACCATGCTCATGTGGCCCCCAAGCAGGCACTTCTGCCCCTCCTCACACCCTCAAAACAATCCCTGGACCCTGCAGGAGGGTCATGGATGATAAATGTACATTGTAACCAGGTCAGATGTGCAAGATGAGTCAGAATGAGAGGGCACATATACCAGATGGCTCACATTCTCATGTGGCAGCTTCAACCCTTCTCAACATCCTCAACACAACTCTGACACCCTATGGGAGGGTTATGGATACAGAATATAGGCTGTAATGAAGTCAGGAGTGCCAGAGGAGTTGAAACAAGAGGGCACACATACTGGATAGCTGGCATTGCTATGCAGCTACTTCAAATGCTCTCAAAAATGACCCTGGACTGTCACCAACACCTACTGGCAGGTGGGGGAACCTCCTGGATCAATGCATAATGATGCAAAACAGCCAAGAAGTCTTCCTATGGCCAAATGGCTGCCTTGCAGCAGTGGTAAGAGGCAAGATGATGTGCATACCAGCATATACTCACCTGCACCACCTAAATGGCCTCCCAATGGCCTCATACACTGCAAGCATTTCACAATTTTTCTTGAGAAAACATGCTGAAAAAATTGAAGAAAGAGATACTCTTTTTTGACACATGTTTTCAAAGAGAAAAGGCAATAATAACACTTTGTTTTCTTTGCATGATTTACTAAAAAAACATTGATTGATGCTAATACCAATTAGTGAAGAACCTAATGGGCATTACCATTCATTCATGTTTTTTGGCAGAAAAGACAAAGAAAACATTACATTATATTCACCTTTTTTCTTTGAAAACAGCTGAAATAAAAGAGCATCTCTTTTTTCAATTTTTTCAGCATATTTTGGGATGAAAAATTGTGAAATGCTTGCAGTGATACACACTCTTTCCACATTCAAGGACCTGCATTGACCCAGCAGGATCAAGACAGAAGCTGAAAATGTCGGCATCATTCATATGAGGCCCAATGCCTACCATACACCTGTGGTCACCATACAGGCAATGTGGCTCATCTCAATGCCAACTGATACATCTGAAATTGTTGCAGGGGGGTCCCTGATGCTAGGTGTTTGCTATAATGGAGCCAGTGTCATCAGAAACATTCAATCAGAAGGGAACATGCACCCTGGTGACCACACACATGGCAACCCTACCATTTCAGCATCCTGTGGACCCGGAAAATGCTGGAAACCACCCTGGGACATCACTGGCACTTACCAGAGGCAGGGGGTGCCTCATCCATCGATTTGGGGCAATGACAAGCCCCTCTACAGTCAAAATGGTGGCCTCATGATCATGGTACAGGGTCAGGAGTGCATGCACCACTCAAGCATTTCTGAAATGGGAAGTTGCCACAACATGGTGTGTCAACATGACCAAACAATGCTCATACACCACCCAGCACCCAGGCTCAAAGCTCACTCATTGCAGAAGCTACACTCATTTATTGAATTATTTTTGGGTATACATTCACTTGAGTTATATTTTCTGCATTTCTACTTATCACACAGTGGAGCTTCAGGGGGTGTGTTGGAGATTGAATCACCACTGTGTGATGTCTATTTTGGTATGCTTTTTTATTGATTACATATTTGATACATCTCCCAAGTCTTCTAAAATCCTCACACACTTTCCCATGCTCTCCAGCTCTCATTTTCATTACAGCTCTTCCAGTTCTCAATGGATGGACTTGAAACTTTGCATGAGGCTAGATATACTGGTGTAGTATGTGCCTATGGCATTAGCTGGCATGTTACCCTTAGAAGTGTGGTGTGGTGGCCATGCACCTAAAAAACCAACAATGTGGTGTTACATACATTCCATCTGATAAACCCACAATGTCCTTCTATGTAGACATTGTGTGATGTATCCTCCACAATACCAATGCATCAGCATCCCCAGAAAGGTACAGTACCCATGTGTACAGCACATCCATTGGGGAGGAGGAGAGCTGATGCCACCACCACAAGGACAGGGGTTCATGATCTGGAATTTAGATAATCATGCAATGGAAGGGACAAGTGGTGGCAGCAGCAACAACCCAGGCATCTGGTCCACTTTTTTGATTACATAAGCATACATTCAAGGTGGAGTGGCTGTGCAAAAAAAGCAAAGACTCATGAAAAATTTAGTATTTTGCATTTATCTCATCCAAAAATAAAGATATTGCTGATGTAAGCATAGTTTTGTGATCCTCTCAACCTGGGCTACAACTTTCATTTTTGGTGTGGCTGTGCAAAAATGCAAAGACTTGTGAAAATTTTAGTATTTTGCATTTATCTCAGCCAAAAATAAAGATATTGCTGATGTAAGCATGGTCCTGTGATCCTCTCAACCCAGGCTGCAACTTTCATTTTTGATGTGGCTGTGCACCACCCCCCTCTCCATGTGGCTGTGCACCACCCCCTCTCCATGTGGCTGTGCACCACCCCCTCTCCATGTGGCTGTGCCACACCCCTTGCTCTGTGGCTGTACACCTCCCCCCTCTCTCTGTGGCTGTGCACCCCCTCTCTGTGTGGCTATGCAACATCCCTCTCTGTGTGGCTGTGCACCTCCCCTCTCCCATGTGGCTGTGCACTACCCCCCTCTCCATGTGGCTGTGCACATCACCCCTCACTGTGTGGCTGTGCACCACCCCTCTCCCTGTGGCTGTGTTCTGACCTTTGCTTTGTGGCTGTGTGACACCCCCCTATTGTGCCCTATGAGGCATGCCCCAGGATTTATTCATACTCAGAGAGTTTGCCAAATTGGCAGCTCTCTATGACCTTCCCCACCATACTAGAGGGGAAGATAATCATGCAGGGGAGGTCATCCAATCCCTGCTGATACCCTGGAGGAGGGAGAAATGGAAGATGACCTGAGACTGATGTAGTGTTGAGGGTAGTCCCCTCTCAGAGGTCCAACCCTCCAATGAAAAATAGTCACACTGCACAAGGTCACAACCCCTTTGCACATAGACTAAGCCATGCTTTGAGGCATAACACATGGGAAATTTCAACATTTTGATCAGAGCAGAATATAATTCTAAAGGTAAAATCAGAATATTATATTCTGATATAGTATTATCTGTTTGGCATAATATTATATTTAGAGGTGCCTCAAAATATTTGTCAAAATATATCATTATGTGAACAATTAGGACATCCTCAAAATGGAAAAGAAAATCATATATTTTGCTGTTGTCTAAATGTGTGACAGAATATTATATTCTGTGGGAAATTTGAACTCTGACAAAAAATTATATTTTGTTGGCATGTAATTGGTCAAATATAATATTGTGCACTGTTACAGCAATCAAAATATAATTTGTGAAATTTCCCATGTGTAACCCTCTTCAGTGGTTTGTGAGGTTCAACATCTTGCTTGTATATACTTGCCTGTTTTCCTTTTTCTTCATTTTTTTTCTTTCTGTTTCCACATCATTGCAGGCTCTACAGGGGGAGGATGTTAGGGGTGCACTGGATATGGTGCTTGTTATCAATCACAGGCATGTGATACTGAAGTACATATCACATGCCTGGCAGGTCATTGTATATAAACTATCTTGAAATTTTATATAGGACAACCTTTTGTCTCTACATTGTCACACAAGAAAGGTGTTTGGTGGTGTAAACATGTCCTAGATGATGGGGTGGTTAATGAAGAATGGAGTATTGCCCTAATGCAACACAAGGCTGCCAGCTGCCAGCAGTTATCCTTCACACAAGAGAAGATCCTCTGGGATGAAGGGGACAGTAATAGTGGGAAAGTCATGGTGGGATTGAGTTGAGAAGAGTGTCCCTTTGCTGTTGAAGCAGAAAAATGTTGAAGTGCTGGTTGAAAATTTTAAGTGTGCATTTATGGCATTCCAGTTTTTTGAATATCTCCACCAATTCACATGATATCAAGACCATTCCCATGCTCAAATATACCTCATTCCCATGCCATCCTACCTGCCAAATTTGGAAGTGATCCTCACACTCCACAATTTTCCACAGCATTTCTGCCAATGAATGCCCATCTTGCCTATCACATCAAAAATGGCTGCCTTGACAATGATCTCATCACTCAGATCTTTTGCCAAGGAGAATGGCTATGTGTATCTGACAGGCATTCCTACTAGCTTCCATTCAGAAGCCGCCTGGCACATCCCATCCTTGTCCACCCCCTCCCAGCTGGTCTATCTAGGACAGTGAGTTCTCCTTGTCAGCATGACATCTAGGAGGACATTCTTTGGTCATCTCAAGTCTGTGATGAGGCTTGAAATGAGGAGAGAAAAAGAGGGGAGTGTGAAATCCTATGGCCCTGGCACCCAATAGACCCCCAATAGTTGGTGGCAGTGACAGAAATTGTAATTATTCCTCATTTGGACATGCAGAGCCTCCATCCCTTCTATATCACCACAGCCTCATTCCCTTCTTTGTACCATATGGTGACTCCCCTTGACATGCAGTGCAGTCCCTGGCATGTGACCAGTTTGCTTCTTTCACTATTTTTGGTTTCTGACTCACCATGACTCATTCTTTGACTCATACTGTACCACTATGTCCCCTTTCAGTTCTCTACTTACTGATTCCTTTGTCATACTTATAAAGGGCATTCATTAGCAATCACTTACAGTCATCACTGGGCACTTACCAAGCCCTTACCAATAGCTTACAGAGCATTATCCCTCATTTATCTCTAGCTGTGCTGATAGAAAGTATATAGGTTCCCTGTACCTAGACACAAAACAGAGACCCAGACACCTGTAACTCAAGATCATCTTCATCTCTCACCATCATCATCCTATTCATTTTCTGAACTTAGCTTTCCAGTGGTTGAGGCTTACCTGAAGAGTCTATCCACTGTATCATTCATCATTATCTGTATCAGTTCTTCATCATCATTGCATCTGCACCTTCTGTAGGCTCACTGGAGCCCACCCTCTTCATCTCCCATCACTTCCCTGGTTCTGGTGTTAGTATCTCAACAGGCCTACCTCAAAATGGACCTCTTTGTTGGGTGGTTTGGGACTTCCTCCAGGCTAAATGGACCTACTCCTAGAGGATTTTTGAACTTTCTCCTGGCTAAGTGGAGGGGAATCTCCAAGCCACATTGGAGAATCCCCAGGCAGTATTGTGGAATCCCCAAGCCATGTTGGAGAATCTCCAGGCAGGGTTGGGGATTCTGTAAGGGTTGTGGTACCTTTTGTCTCAAGATCATGCTAGTGAACTGTACTGTATGGTATTCACAGAGATATGATATGTTGTGAGTCAAGGTGTTGATCAGTGGCAGAACCAGCCAAAAATCTAACACACAGACAGAAGAAAGAGTAGTGGTTTGCCTCAGTGGAATCTAGATTGAAGGGAGTGGAGGAAGAGGAGTTCTGCTCTCAGAAGGGCAGTGCAGGGGAGGGTCTCAAGGACCTATTAGGTTGACATATTTCTATAGATGTTTATACCTAATAGGTGTCAACTTGTTGGGTATTCCCAGTTCACACTGGAGAAAGGCCAGGGCATGGAGATTCTCCAGAGCCACCTATGAAGTGCTGGAGTAATATGTCTGTACAGAGTGCCTGGGGTCCCCACTGGACTTTCTCCAGGCTAAATGGACCTCTCCTTGGGGTGATTTTGGACTCTCTCCAGGCTAAATAGACCTACTCCCAGGGCACTTTTGGACTGTCTCCAGCAGAGAGGGGGTGTCTGAAGTGTCTGGCTTGGTGTTGGTGAGCCTATGACTCTCATGATTTAGGTTTTGTCACAACAGGTACAACAATTTTCCATTAACACTTCAGCCTTCTACTCTAAGAAGTCTGAGGTGAGAGCTTGCTGGTTTACATCAATACTTATGATAATAACTGCACATAGTGTCTTTCCTTAGTCTCACAACAAAAGGCACATCATAGGTTTGCAGGTTATTGGCATGCTGCACACCCTACAGCTAGCTCTAGCCTGTACTTAATTTAATCAAGTCCCTGTCAATACAACTTCATTGGCCCTGGGTCCATCAACAATTTCTTTGCTGAAAACACCTTGGAATAAGTGTTTCAATGATTCTGAAAAATGTTAACTTACACATGCAATTCTCCACAATGACTTTGATAACAGCTTCACAGAGCCCATCCATATCACCACAATCAGCATGAAAAACTGCCTGGACAGCTTTAGAAATAGTGGTCTGTGTATTGGAGATTTTGTATTCCTCAACAGACAATAACAAAACCTGCTTCCACACATGTTGCCCATGCTGCATTAAAAAATAAGAATGCTCAGCAACAAGTAAGCATCCTGAAAAGTGAGCAAATCAGGTGCAAACAGTGACAAGCCCCTACCAATGGCATGTTCAGTTAATGATTGAACAGTGGGGAACTTCCCAAACAAGGTTACATCTTCAGGTAAGGGTGGCATTGGGGTGCTAGTATCCACATCAAATTTTGACTGTGTATAAATATGTTGGCCTTGGAATTGGAAGATAGCAATCCAACACATACAAGCTAACAAACAGAATGGTCACAGCATGAGTGGATAATCAATTGAACCAGTGGTGGTGCATGTGAGGATGCCCTACCTCCTGTGATAGAACCAGTTACATTAATGATATAATATGCAGTAGAAATGAGACAGTGCTCCAAAAAGCCATGCACTTACTCACATTCTGTGATATGGGGTGTTATAGGAAAGCAATCAACATCAGCAAGCATCAAGTGCAATGTAGCTTACAACCTGTGAGTAAAGTCAAGTGAGCATGGAAGTGAATGCCATCAAGAAATATCCACTGCTTCTCTGAATGCACTCACATCCTGTCATAGCACCATCATAGATAGAGCATTCAAAGAGGTTGAGGAGAGGTCCTGCTAATCATGCCATCCAATCACTCACTTTCTGTCATCCCACAAACATGAATGGGGCAAGTGAGGATATTCAGGACACATCCAGCTAATCATGCCATTAAATCACTCACATCCTGTCATCCCACCAACATGAAGAGTGCAAGTGTGGGCATTCAGCACACATCCAGTTAATCATGCCATCAAATCACTCACATCCTGTCATCCCACCAACATGAAGAGTGCAAGTGAGGGCATTCAGCACACATCCAGCTAACCATGCCATCAAATCACTCACTCCCTGTCATCCCACCGACATGAAGAGTGAAAGTGAGGGCATTCAGCACACATCCAGCTAATCATGCCATCAAATCACTCACATACTGTCATCCCACCAACATGAAGAGTGCAAGTGAGGGCATTCAGCACACATCCAGCTAATCATGCCATCAAATCACTCACTCCCTGTCATCCCACCAACATGACGAGTGCAAGTGAGGGCATTCAGCACACATCCAGCTGATCATGCCATCAAATCACTCACTCGCTGTCATCCCACCAACATGAAGAGTGCAAGTGAGGGCATTCAGCACACATCCAGCTGATCATGCCATCAAATCACTCACTCGCTGTCATCCCACCAACATGAAGAGTGCAAGTGAGGGCATTCAGGACACATCCAGCTAATCATGCCATCAAATCACTCACTCCCTGTCATCCCACCAACAAGAAGTGAGGGCATTCAGCACACATCCAGCTAATCATGCCATCAAATCACTCACTCCCTGTCATCCCACCAACATGAAGAGTGCAAGTGAGGGCATTCAGCACACATCCAGCTAATCATGCCATCAAATCACTCACATACTGTCATCCCACCAACATGAAGAGTGCAAGTGAGGGCATTCAGCACACATCCAGCTAATCATGCCATCAAATCACTCACATACTGTCATCCCACCAGCATGAAGAGTGCAAGTGAGGGCATTCAGCACACATCCAGCTAATCATGCCATCAAATCACTTACTCCCTGTCATCCCACCAACATGAAGAGTGCAAGTGAGGGCATTCAGCACACATCCAGCTGATCATGCCATCAAATCACTCACTCGCTGTCATCCCACCAACATGAAGAGTGCAAGTGAGGGCATTCAGCACACATCCAGCTAATCATGCCATCAAATCACTTACTCCCTGTCATCCCACCAACATGAAGAGTGCAAGTGAGGGCATTCAGCACACATCCAGCTGATCATGCCATCAAATCACTCACTCGCTGTCATCCCACCAACATGAAGAGTGCAAGTGAGGGCATTCAGCACACATCCAGCTGATCATGCCATCAAATCACTCACTCGCTGTCATCCCACCAACATGAAGAGTGCAAGTGAGGGCATTCAGGACACATCCAGCTAATCATGCCATCAAATCACTCACTCCCTGTCATCCCACCAACAAGAAGTGAGGGCATTCAGCACACATCCAGCTAATCATGCCATCAAATCACTCACATGCTGTCATCCCACCAACATGAAGAGTGCAAGTGAGGGCATTCAGCACACATCCAGCTAACCATGCCACCAAATCACTCACATACTGTCATCCCACCAACATGAAGAGTGCAAGTGAGGGCATTCAGCACACATCCAGCTAATCATGCCATCAAATCACTCACTCCCTGTCATCCCACCAACAAGAAGTGAGGGCATTCAGCACACATCCAGCTAATCATGCCATCAAATCACTCACAAGCTGTCATCCCACCAACATGAAGAGTGCAAGTGAGGGCATTCAGCACACATCCAGCTAATCATGCCATCAAATCACTCACAAGCTGTCATCCCACCAACATGAAGAGTGCAAGTGAGGGCATTCAGCACACATCCAGCTAATCATGCCATCAAATCACTCACTCCCTGTCATCCCACCAACATGAAGAGTGCAAGTGAGGGCATTCAGCACACATCCAGCTGATCATGCCATCAAATCACTCACTCGCTGTCATCCCACCAACATGAAGAGTGCAAGTGAGGGCATTCAGGACACATCCAGCTAATCATGCCATCAAATCACTCACTTGCTGTCATCCCACCAACATGAAGAGTGCAAGTGAGGGCATTCAGTGCACATCCAGCTAATCATGCTGTCAAATCACTCACATACTGTTATCCCACCATGCAAAGGGCCAGTAAGCCCAGATAGTGCATCCAACATGCCATAAATTGACTCACATACTGTCAATATTTTCAAGTGAATCAGCAACCCTGTATGGTAATAATAATTGGTCATTCACTTCACAGTTTGGAAACCAGCTCAGCAGATCTGCTTCAAAGCCTTTTACATCCATCTGAAGCCTGCCCTTTAGCCCCAACATCATGTAGTGCCTCAATGTCCTTTGCTACATCAGTATCTGTTCCACCATTCATTTTATTACTTACTTATTCACAGCATACTTAACACATATCCCAATACTTGACTGCTGTGTTGATATAAGTAGCCTTTGTAAACCTTCCTCATTTAGAACATTTGCTGTGCACTCCATCAAAAGAGTGCAATCTGCATTCTCTTGATGCATCTCTGCCATCAAAAGTTCTTAGCAGTATTGTTTCCAAGTGAGCAAATACCCACTTTGGAGTGATATGTATCCCTTAGGCGGAAACTTGCACATCCCAAGCTCATGCTTCACATGTCCAAGCCACTTTTCCAACAGCTCTTCTTGCTTTTCTGTAGCCCTTGCTTTAGCTTCTGCTATTGTCAAACCCCCATCCAAAAGCTCCCTGATAGCTGTGAGGTACAATGCATCCACCTTTGTCACCAATACTATCACAGGAACTAAGTGAGGTACTCAGTTATACATGACAGCTGTGTCTGCCCAACAGCATTTACCATGTCCTGTATCACACTCATTGAAGAATTTCTGTTCAGCAGCAGTTACTGTCCTGTGAGAGTCAGTCATGGGGATGCAAAACCTAGAGGTTCATGTAATGCCTTAGTCTGCAGTCAATCATAGTGTAGCCCTTACCAGATGGCATGGATGCGCTCATTCACTCTTGTTGTCACAGCATGGTCAGCCACAAAGTGCTTCATCTGGTCAAACTGCTGTGTGGAGCCGGCTTCAAACCCACAAGAGTCATGGAATACAAAGCTTGGGTTGCTCTGAAACACCAGCTCATGCTGAATATTATGATAGCCACGCTGGAAGTACTCAGCTTCAAGATGAACTTCAGAAGCCATCAACCAGGGCAGCTTACTGTCAGAGTGCCCTGCACGATGTCACTGTCGATCTGAAAATGATCAGGCAACTATCATCGATCCTATAGGGCTATACCTTGTTTCCCTCCCCATCAAAAATCTCTGGCTTATCCGTAGAGTTGCAGACCCTTTGAAGGATGGTGGTTTTACCTGCATTTGCTCTTCCCATGACCAAAATTCGAAAGCGCTCAATCTTTTTCAAGTATTCGTTCGCCATCTTAGAATCAAGGCGGTACACAGGCCCGGAAGACGTAGTTGCTGCGACTTGTCATCAAAAAGTGCGGAATTCACCTAATGCGACTGTACTTACCTTGAGGTGTGGCTTTGGTCTGAGCAGGGACTGCACTCGCAGCATCGCCAATGGGATTGATAGCTGTGATATTCCAGTATCAATTTCCTGATTTATCGGAGGCTAGAAATAATGATACCTGCATCCATAGTTCCTGCTTCAGCAGGACCTAAATCATTTGCATTGCCTCGGCTGGCGTGATGAGAATCACTGCCGCTTGCTGGCGAGAGCGCCTTGAACCACTTTTTGATGCGACGCCCTGGAGCCATGCAGAGGTAAAATCTGATTTCTATATCCTCGACAGTGTAGAGCTCAAGTCGAATTCAGGATCAGTGTGAAGCCCGTGACCATCGAGTCGTACTCACGACGACTCGCAGCTTGATCGATATCAAGATGCCTATCTCCCTATTTCCCACGGAACAAGGTACCAATGCCGCAAGGCCCCTACGTAAGGCGGGCGTCGTGGTGCCGCGCTGGCTTTCATCCTGTCACGGAAGCCTTCTGTAGTGCGCCGAAACAAATATATATGCGTCGCGAGCCTAACGTACAGAGGCTGGGAAAGATAAAGTATCGTAACCTAGTATCAACAGAAGCGCATACCTGGAAAAGATAAAAGACCGAAACTGGGGAGAGGGATGATGACGGCAGGCTTATAACTAAGAGGATACGAAATAAAAGTGGACACGTGCTACCCTACGTCAGGTGATAGTAACAGAGGTGAAACACCCCAGGTGAGAGAGGGTGACGCAGGCTAGAAGTGTTCCGTCACACATCCCCCATACCCAATACTATACCATGAGGGTTATCGATGATCCAGCTGGGAGAGGTCTAGAAAATCTCGGTGGTGGACTAAGCTGAGTAAATATGGTATCAGACGAAAGTGCTCAATACCCAACTAGCTGAAGTTGGCTTGCTACAAGGATGGACGACAGTAACGAGAAGTCAACGAACAAGAGAAGTTCTCGTGCGGGAACGGTTTTGGAGAGGCTGTTAATGCAGAGGCTGGCGTGACTGGCTTATAAGGGCGTGTTGCTCGAGTGCTAGGGGAGTATGCAGAGGCGACGGGTTGGTTTCACATCTTACTTATTGTTACGTCTATTTGTTTCTGGAAGCTACTTACGGATGTATACGAGGCGTCTTACTCCCATCTACCTGCTCTGTATCTTTGTCCCATCGTTGGGGATCTTGCATTATCTCTCGTTTGGCTCGCCATACGAGCGTCATCATTTCTGTTTGTCCAGTCTGGTCTCGGATTGTCAAGACCACCGGCTTAACAGAAGTGATGGCAATGGGCTGCTATATAGGTACTGATCCAAATACCAAGATGACTTCCCCTCCCTCGCCCCTGATGACGGAATAACAAGTCATGGGAGATGGCTCAGTGTTAGCGGTTGTCAGTGAAGTGGTATTGCTGGGCTGGCTCTGGCATGGTGGCTGTCAAGCCTGCTTGCGAAGGAACGAGAGGCTGACTAGGCGAGGAAACGTAACCAGAGGTATAGGCGGCGCTCCTTGTGGTGAGCTGCCAGATGGACCTGGGTGTATCGATGCCGCCATCGAGTGTAGTGTCACAGCTGGTTCCGGCTGTAAGGCAGCAGCGCCATATCCCTGTAAAACCCCTTGTCCATTCAGATCCCGGTAAGACCGGATAATGACCTCGGATTTCAAGCTTTGCACCTGACAAATGAACAGAGACACGATCGTCAGAATCAAACCTGAGTGTAGCTACACAGCGGCCATTGCTTCGTTTTCTGTGCAAACACGATCAACTCAATCATCCGACGCCCTCGGCCAACTGCAAAGTGTCACATTCTCAGAAACTGCTGATATTCGAGGCGTGTCGGCGATTTACTTCTAAGCTTCGCGCAGTCACCCGGGGATGCCAAAGGTGTTCACAGGCTGGCCTGGTACAGATGAACCGTTGGTGGGTACCCGATGCTCTTCCCACTGTCTATCTCCTTCGGTGTGATGGTTTCCTGGAGCATCCTTCAGACTACCCGCCTTGGATTAGTCGATACCGCGATTGCCACTAATGGCATCTAGATGGATGGACTTCGCGTGTACGTTGACATCGTAGAGACACTCGAATTTGAGAGAACACTCAAACTGTTGTAGGGAGGTTAGTATGCAACCCGGAACCGGGAATAATGATATGTGAACGGCAAGAGCCTAAGAGGACCTCGCAGAGTTATCGTGTACCGGTGAATATGCATGCATGTCCAGGGTTCGATAACGCACTCTACCACCGCATGAGTCTTGCCCAGTAGTGGTTCTCATGCGCCGCTAAGAGAAAGCATCATTGACTTTACGCCAGACTGTCGTCACCAGAAAAACTGGAGTGATATGGGATAGCTATTAGTTGGATGCGTGAATGAGATGTGGCAGATGCGACTCGAGCACATGCCGAACGGCTTAGCCTCTTATTATCCTTACGTAGCGCAGTATTCGTCGCCGCTCTTGAGGTAAAGCAGTCTTTTACTAGGTCATCCCAAAAATGTAGTCGATGTATCTGTCGGATGATCTTTAGCGGATGCTATAATGGCCAAGGAGATGGCTAACCTCATGGCCCTCGCCCGAAAGCCGGCCACTAAATTGCAGCAGACGGATACATCCCTAGGCGAACCTCGAAAGTGGAGCAATACTACTCGTACGTCAAGTCAGGATTGCATGACATGTAGTAGATCCCAGCACGGTACTCACACTTACGATGGGGGCATTACGATGGTTACTGTCGCAATGCACCTAGATCTGATCGCAGTGCGATGGGTGGTTGCACCGACGGCAATCGTCGCTGCTGCAGAAGTGATGCTTGAAGTTGAGTTTGCGGGAGATAACCCCGCAGGTGGGACAAGTGAAGATGGTGTGCACCGCGATTGCAAGGTTCGTAGGGTATCAGATAGGCCGCTCTGTGACGGTAGTCTGCTACGTAGTGTTGCTGTCGAATCGAACTCAGTTCGAGGTGGACCGAAGTGACTTCCCGAAGTGGCAACTTCGACTCACTTCGACACATCCGAATTGGGACGAACTACACTTCGTTCACCTCGCGAGGTCTGTCCGGAGTCTACCTAGAGCTTACTCCAAATTAGTACATGCCTCCTGTGTATGTTGTATGAATAGATATGTGTTCGCAGTTATAACTTATGAATCTCTGGCAATACAAAATATTGTGTGTCATACCATTTACTCCAACAGCAATTCAATGGCAGGAATAGACTAAGATTATGTCCTTTGTGAAAAGACTTGGACCTCAAGTGCACATGGAATTTCCATCATCAATGCCACCTGGACTCCCCAGAGGTGATGATTTCAGCTCCTCATTCAGCCCATGGATGCCACACTCATGGCATGGTTACAAGTCTAGGCAGTACTACCTACCTGAACACTGACAGTACACAAGTTCTAACTGCCACATATCCAACATATGGTGGACCAGCACAAAGTCCACAACTGCCCATCTCCCTGCTACTAGGTATACAACATGGTGCTCTCAACACCTTGAGGAACCTACCACCCCCCAGCAGCATACCAGAATTCAATCCATATTTGCATGCACCCAATGTTGAAAATACTGGACAGGCCAGGACTCAAACCTGGGACCCCCAACACACTAGGTTTGGTGCACTACCACTGTGCTACCAGTCCTACAGTACAAGATGTGGATTCTACTACAAGTAGGTTCCAACACCCAATGCTCATGCCTTGCCTCAGATCATAATCTCTGAGCATGGACCACCACATCAAGGACTAGCAGAAACTGTCAATAATGGTCCACTTCAGGTCCTGGTGGTACCAGGAAGGACACAGAAGTGGTGAAATACCTCAGATGCTGCACCACCATGAACAGGACAAAAGTGGGCAAGGAAGAACACAGATACTACCCAAGCTGCAGCACCTCTGCAGGCTGCAGATGTATGTGGAGTTGGCCCAAGTGCTGCAGGTGCAGCTGTGGCTATGGAACTGGCATCTGCAAACAACAATGGTCTGTCCAACTCAGAGATGGTTGAAAATCAACTACACACAAGTGAGGCATCAACAATAAAAACCCACCAACAGTCAAAGGTAAATGCAACAGATGTCTGGTACTTCATCTGGGCAGTAGACTCCAACAAGGATCCTGGGGTAATGCCAGTCAATGAGCCACATCTAACATGCAAACCCCACTCAAAATTTGTTGCCTGTCAGCTTTGCAGGTGAGTTTGACAGTGATCCAATGGAAGAAACCTATGTACAATGTCTCACACATATCTTGTCAGTGACAATGCAAAGAGCCCGAAATGGAAAGTTTGGAAACTTTGTGATGGCATGACTTCACACATGGGAAATTTCAACATTTTGATCTGTGCAGAATATAATTCTAAAGGTATATGCAGAATGTTTGCCCAAATATATCATTATGTGGACAATTGAGCCATCCTCAAAATGGAACAGAAAAAAAAATATTTTGCCATTGTCTAAATATTTGATAGTAAATTATATTCTGTGGGAAATTTGAACCCTGACAAAAAATTATATTTTGATAGCTTGTGATTGGTCAAATATAATATTGTGCCCAGTTACAGCAATCAAAAAATATTTTTTTGTCAGAGTTCAAATTTCCCACAGAATATAATTTACTGTCAAACATTTAGACAATAGCAAAATATATTTTTTTCTTTTCCATTTTGAGGATGTCTTAATTGTTCACATAATGATATATTTGGGCAAACATTCTGCATTTACCTTTAGAATTATATTCTGCTTGGATCAAAATGTTGAAATTCCTCATGTGTCATGCATATGAACTCATATGGAAGACAAACATGTGGGAACATGGCAGAACATTTGTCAGACTTTGGGATTGAAAAGTGCAGGCCATTCAGCTGGTGGGTGTGACCAGAGAAGTTCCTCATTTACAATGAGGACATTTCACCAGCACTTGATGAGATGGGTGACAGTCAATGACCAGGTAAAGTGTAGTTGCATCAAAAAGCAGTCCAACAATGCTTACTTCAGCCATAGTCATTCAATGTTATGGAATGTGTGGAGTTCTGTGCACTCTTACTCTACCTTGGAGATGGGAAAATAGAGGTTAGAGACCTCCCTCACTGCAGTAAACTTGCACAGATGATACTCACAGAATTTCACAAGGTATTTGGTGAAATTAAGGATGAGCTGAAGGTATAATACTTTTGTTCAGTCTCATTTTTCAAGACACTTGAGTGCTGACTGTTTTCTAGCATGCACTTGGTCGAGTTTCATATACTACCAACTTGTGGAGTGATAAAAACCTTGATAGTTATATGGCAGTAGCGTCACACTGCATGTTATGGGGTGCAATTGGTCAACTCATGTTGAAGACTGCCCTTGTGGCCTTCCAGTTCATTGGGGGCTCCCACACAGGTGTAAATCTTGGTCATGAATTCCTCAAAATCACAGACAATCTCAGCATAACACAATGAGTAAATAGGTATCAGTAACACAGAGATGCATCTGCTGAACTTCTATATGACAGATGGGTCAAATCATGACTGATAATGCATCAAACAACAAGACAATGATGCAAGAGATGCAATACACATTAACAATGCATGGAATCCCCTTTGACCATGAAGGCAACCATCTCTGGTAACACAGCCTCTTTCTTGTGTGGGATGTCTAACAGTTCTAAACTGCCATCTACTTAGGTGCTTCCCACATGTTGTCAATCTTGCAATACAGGCAGTAATCAAAGAGCTAAAACAAAACCCATCTGCTCTGGTCCTTGCATTGTCCTTGGATCATGTACATAGACCTGCCCTTGAGATGTATGCAGCAGTACTGGAGAGTGACCCAATTGGTCAAGCATGTGCAATAGTATCAGCTTGCCAAGCCTCTGGACAGTGCTGCTGACACCTCAAAGCTGTGATTGAGGAGGGTAATCAGAGCAGTTACTGGAAGGGAAAATTACCTGGGTGAGAGATGCAATTGCCAGTTGTACACCTTCTCTGAGACTGTCCAACAAGATGGTCTTCTACATTTCAAATGATTGACTGTGTCATTTTACTCAATCCCATATGGTTCTCAGCCTCTGATTTTTGTTAACCCATTTCTAACTGACAATTTTGTAGGCAATCCAGTCATTTCTGCAAGAGCATGAGAATGCTGACATCGCACATCTTTCCATGAGTTGCCAGAGTTTGGATGTTCTCCATGACATCCACCAGGTACTTGAGGTTGCTCATACAGCCCAGGAATTACTCTCTGGTGAATGCACTCCAACTCTCTCAATGGTGCTCCCAGCATATGAATTGCTATGTGAAAAGTGGTCACAACTGCAGCAAACAATTCACAAACTATCACCTTACATTGGAGTTGGATACACCAAGCTCAAATTTTACATCAATTAAGGCTGAAAGACCCGAACATATGCCCTTGCAATGAGTAAGTGACATTGTGTACTCAATTTTTGCCTGCTCACATCCTGCCATTAGTGTTGTGCTGGGCTGGGCCCTCCTAGGCCGAGCTGAGCCGAGCCATGGGGATGGCCTGTGGGGGCTCAGGGCCTGGCCTGACTTTTCCAAAGCCATGAGCCATGGGCTCAGGCCACGGCTTTGTGGCTGTGCTGCAGAGCACTGTTGTTTGTCAGCACATGCCCATCAGAAAAATTCCCTAAACCAGAGCTGGGAATATATTACTAGATATTGCATATGTCAGCAGTCTCAGGTCCATCAGAGGTATCTTGATCTGTCAGGTTTCAGGCTCAAATATCTGGCAAGCTGAGGAAATGTGAATCACCAATATGAACCAGGTTTAATGGTAGTTCAGACACTTGCTATCTACCAGACACTTCAGATATGCTCAGATGTGGTCAAGTATACATAGATATTCGCAATAATAATACAGGCATTGATCATTAAGACTTCACCGGTCACCTCGCCCTCACTCTCGCCTTTGCCCTTGCTGAAAACTAGATCCAGATTGCCACCATGTGGCCTACCTGAGGAGCTTCAGTCGGTGAGACTGAAGACGTGCTGCAGCTCCGCTGGACGAGCCCCACTATGCAACTGGTTACAGTGGCACCGACAGTCAAGTCAAGGTGATATGATGGTGGTCAGATCAGTGGACATGATGGATAGTAGAGCCATTGGTACACTCGAGGGTGGGCTGTGCAATGTCTAATAGAGTGTTTGTCAGATATACTTCAAGAGCCAAGACAAAAACTCTTCAGCACAGATATGAGCAGAAACACATCCACATGTCATGGCCTATCCCCACTCTATTTCAAACTTGCCTGTGATCTACATCAGATGTATGTACTGGTAGAGTCCTCTAACGAAGCTGCGTACCACTGTTTGCAGGCATGAGACCAGGAGGTGAAGTTGAGCTCAGAGTAGAGCCACAGTGCTGCCTTCCGGAGGGATACTAACACAGTTTCCACAGTCGCAGTTGCCATAGTCAGACACACATACAAATGGATCAATGGTATCCTTCAAAAACAAAGTCTGGTTTGGGACGAGGGTATTCACTTACTTCGCTAGTAGCAGGCCATATGCAAAGCAGCTTCCTATCTCTGGTAGCCCAAATGAAGCCTCTAACAGTGGACCCTTCACATAACAGATGATATGTTCACTGCTGACCACTTTCTGCTCCAGTTCACTCATTGAACAAACAAGCCAGTTCTGTCCAGTGCACTAGGTTAGCAGAAGCCATAGGTAGTTAAATGCACAAACTGTAAAGAGGCCAGAGGGTATTTCTGAAAACCGTACAAAGGCTGGGGAGTGGGAGGAAGCGTCAAGCTGTTTCAAGCACATATATGCACCAACTCTGCTGCACACACCATGATAATTGTTGTCACCCATCTAAAGTTTGAGTCTTCATTGAGTGTCATAATGAACAACAGCTACCATAGTTTGTTGCAAATCTCCATCGCACATTCTGGTGATCAGCTCTCATAAGGGTAGATGGAAGTTGAGAGGAAAGAGATGCGAGAGCAAGATGTGACTTGTGACAGTGATGTGTCACATGATGGTAAAAGCTGCTGCACAGCTTGCATGAGTTGCAAAGTACAGGCACAGCCACACCAAATTTCTTGCACTAATCAGTTCATTCTGGAGCACATGCTTGGCCAATGGAGGACTTGGAAACAAAAACAAATAATACATACAATGCACTGCTTACCATTATCTCAGTGTTATACTGTATATGTCTGTTAATGTCTGGAAAGTATCTGGCTGACACTTCAACGTCTTTGTGCTCGCTGTCAGAGCTGACCAAGATGTCATCACCACCTCTTTCTCACAAACCATTGGGAAGTGCCAGAAGCTGTCATGCTGTGTCACCTATATCAGGTAATATCCTGTTTTGGGAACTTTTGTGATGCCCTTCCTCCTACCCTCTACTGCAGTGTTTGGGGTGTAATTCAAGCAATTCTGGACCAAATCATATGCTTTTTTCAGATGTGAACCTACTAGACAAAACCTACCGGACGATATACGAGACGTTGCGCACGCTTTCACCATTCCGGAGTTATTTGAGTTTTTGTTTCTGAGCAAGGTGGGAAGGTTGGGCTGGCATATCTTGCTCATTTCTGCGCCGGGCCTCTTTGTTTTTTGCATGTTGTCACTACTTGTTTATGGCTAACCAGTGATACCTTGTTTATGGTGACATGCTCAGTTGTTCTTGAGATATCCACTTTTCCATGTCCAGGTCTACTTCCCCCTCCCCCTCAACACTGAACACATGATATCTCGTCCCCTGATGATGTGTCTACCCTCTTGCAAATTGGGATACTGACTCTCCTTGCCGAGACCTTTCGAATGATGCCTTTTGCATCACTGTCTCTGCTGCCATTCCAGAGATATAGGTATTTTTATGGATGCAGGAGCTGTTGCACTAATTTGCAAATATCTCAGGATTGGGTGCATGTATTCCCTCAATTCCTTGTTCTACAGGCTCTCCCCACTCCCATTGAGTGTTCCCCTGCACTTTGTGCCACCACACTGAGCCATTATTCATTGGCACATACCCTTCCTCCTACCCCCTACCCTGTTTAGGGTGTAACTCAGGCAATTCTGGTCCGAATTTCTCGCTTTTTTTAGAGGTGACTCTACTAAATGAAACCTACCAGATGATATATGAGACGTTGTGCGTGCATTCACAGTTCCAAAGTTATTTGAGTTTTTGTGTTTGAACAGGGTTGGGCAGTCAGGATGGCAGATCTTGCCTGTTTTCACACCAGGCATTTCAGTTTTTTGCATGGTGGTAGCAACTCATTTTGGATCCATTTGTCTAAGGTTGACACATTGGGTAGATACAGGACCATTGGATGGAGGAGGATGTGGTGAAGGCAAGGAAATGGGTGATTGAGGCAGTACATATGTGTCATCTGCTCAGTGCCTACACAGTACATGCTGATGTCTGTTGTTGACAGATGACTGCCTACTGCACAGCAATCTGCTGTGGCCAAGTTCATTCCTGCACATGATACACTGAATGAGCTGAGCAGTGGCTCCAAGCTCCCAACATGTCCATGGTAGCACTGTTGCCTGGTGCAAGTACTGGTACAACAGTGGCAAACCACCTTTCTGCTGGATATGGCCCCTTAGGTAGCCTAAACACAACCATCCAACAGTCATCAATATCATTGAGTCCAGCTCCATCATCTGTCCATCAATCCACTGCCAACCCTAGCACCAGTAGAGTTGACCCTGAGCCCAGTCAGTGCCAAAGAACTTCTTCAAAGAGAACTGGAGGAAGATGTATGGGATGCTGAGAAAGAGCTGCAGTACTATGAAGCAGCAAGTCCACTGTTGGACACTGCAGGGCAAACAGTGGATATTGTGCATTATTGGGAGGTATGTCATGGATTTCAACTCTATTGTGTCTCATGCTGGTCTAAACTCAGACCATAGCTCAAAGAAAACACATTTCCACTGCTTGTCCATGTTGCTATGGATATTCTCCCAGCCCAAGCATCATCTGTCCCCTCCAAGTGTGTTTTTTCATCAAGCAAGGAGACTTGCACTGACTGCCATAACAAGCTGTCTCCAGCCACACTTGAAGCATTACAAGTACTTAAATTCGCTTATAAGCAAGACTGACTGACATTTACCAGTGATCTTGTCTCCAATGAGAAAGACTACACCATTTCCAGTCCAGTTACTGCACGAGCTGTTGATGAATTGATGGCAAGCGGAGATTTAGAGGAACTTCAACAGCTATTTGTGAATGAGCAGGACATGTGTTGACTCAAGTAATACATACTAGACATCAATAAATTGCCAGATTTTTGGCTTTATGGACAAGGTATTGTGTAGTACGGGTATTGGACATGTGACCACAACTATGCCACTAGCAGAGTCGCTACCTCCCAAACTCTCATGAACTTACCTCGTTGCATTTCGTTGCTGTCAAAGTGGGGTGAACTGGTCAGTTAATCCACCTCAATTTGATTTGATTCACCTTGCAGCAACACTACTGCTATGGGCATCAGTAATTTTGCACATTACTTTTTTCTGCTTTTGGAACTTTTCCAAGTTCAAAAGTAAAAAAAGCTGCAACTTTTAAAAGTGTCATTGGTACTTTAAATAGTAGATCCCTCACTCGAAAAAGCAAAACTTTCCATGTTTTTCTTACTTTTCATCAGCTTTCATCAGCAAATCAGCAAAATGCTATTTCTACTATTTTAAAACTATTCTGCACTACTTACAACTTTTTCACACTTTTCACACTTGTTGCACTATTTATTGAAGTCATGAGAGTAAACACTGCCACCATAGTCAAATAAGTCAAAATAGTCCAAAAAAAAGAGTCCCTAAGTAGTCAAGATGTGATTAAAAGAAGTATTTTGTCAAGGTTGCCACTGCACGCTGTTGTCAGAACTGGGTTCCAAGGGCTAGGTCCAGACCAGGAAAACAAGTGCTGGCATAGTTCTGGCAAGGGGGCATGAGTTCTGGGACCTATGGAGTTGGCACAACACCCATATTGGCCTCAGCTCATGAACTGGGCCCTTGGATAGGTTCCAGGTATGCCAAGTGACTAAGCAAGGAACAGAGCAGAAAGGTATTGGGAGCTCAGGGTTCAACTCAGAAGTTCAAGTCGATATTATCACTGAGTATCTATGGAAGTAAGTATGTGGGTTATATACCTAAGTGCCACAAGAACCAATGCTGGAGTACTGGCAGTATTGGTAATCCATGGTACTAAAGCTATGTACAGAGTGAACAATCTACCAACCAGGTGGTCAAAGGCCAGACCACCAGTGGCTGAAACAGGTACTATGAAATGGGGAAGCTATGCTAAGTGAAACCTATGAAACTATATACTGAACAAAGGAAGGGCAGTGTACCAGGGTCTGAGCTCCAGAGTCCAGGGATCAGTGATACACATACTGGGAGAAGGCTATCTACTGGAAGTAAAGTCAATTAGTGAGATGTGATAGCCGGGAGTTGCATGATCATGACAGCTGTAGGTACCACATGCCAATGTGAATGCCCCAGAAAATGAGTGATAGAATGAAATAAACGATGAAAGTCATTACTGTGTCCATGGAGGGTACATGGAAGGATAAAGAGAACAGGTAGTAGTGCAAGATAATATGACAGCAGTGGTTAGTATATCAGACAAGACATATAAGTATGTTGAATGTACCTTATAACCTTGAGATCACTAGCTAAAAGTGGCAGTGGCAACAGCAGTGAGCAAGGAATGGTGGAGTCCCAGGAGACATGGATGGAGGGTGTAATAAATGTTGTGAGGTGATTGCTGATGTGGTTGATGGAGAATGGGGGCTAGCAGGGCGTCAGAAATGTTGAGAACGTTGAGATACTGATTAGAAGAATATGCACATTGTTCTGGGTTGGCACTGGCAATGGAAGCCATTGGAGATATGATGGGGTAGACTGGAGATGTCGAGAGGCTTTTTTCTGGCAGGATTGATAGAAGATGGATGCTGAGAATGTCAAGAAGAAACATTGAGATTGTTAAGATAGTGATTAGAAGAATATGCACACAGATCTAGGACAGCAGTGGTGATGAATGTTGCCAGGAATGTGATGGGGTATACTGGAGATGTTGTGAGGCATTTGCTGATGGGACTGATAGAGGATGGATGTTGAGAATGTCAAGGATGACATTGAGCAGGGAGATGAGCCAGGACAGGAAGCATGGGAAATAGCTACCCACACAAGTTGTGCATTGAGTCCTGCAAATGGAAGGTCACATGGCAGCACTGGGAGGTGGTGCAGTGCTGCCCTGAGTATTGCCAAGCAGGCCACATACACCCCCTGGAACTATGAGTAAGAAGGGATGAAAAACATACAAGGAAAGACATGAATTGGGGCAATATTTAATGCTGGTGGTGGGATATGCAGGTTGTTGAGCCTTAGTTAACTTTACGAGATGCGAGATGTGTAGCTGTTCAGTTTAGTAATACTTACATACTGGGAATGACAGGTGGCCTGTGACTGTGTGACCTCCTTCTTGAGCAGGAGCAGTTGTGGCTGCATGAGTCACATACATACATAAGCAGTCATGTGCATACTAAATAAGTACACTTGATTAGTAACCTGGGCCTTCCCCACACTGTGGCTGTGTCATACCTTCCTCCCACTCCGCTTTTCTGATTATGTAAGCAAAAAAGCAGACTCATGGGCTTTTTTTCTGCCTCACCACATTTCACACACCTGATCTCACCCCAGAATAATTTGAGACCAAGTATGTCCCAACAGTGAGGTTGAATCTTGCAGCAAGTATCTGCTAGACACCTCACACCCATTTTACACCTGTGACACTTTGAAGGATTATATGATTCAATAACTGCTGGAAATATAATGAGACATGTCCAAATATGCATTCCCCAAATTATGAGGGCAGCAGAGTTGCTGTGTGTTGTGCTATGATGAGTTTTTGATATGTTTTACAAGTCTCCTAAAATCTTTGGTCACTTTCCCATGGTCCAAAAAACTCAGCTGCCTTCTAGCACATGCAATACTCATTGGATGGATTTGAAACTTTGTACATGGATAGATATACATTGCTGACACCCTCCCCAGCAATTAAAATAGAAGTTATTAATGTGGGTGATGTGTGATTCCCATCTGAAGAAAAAGGTGAAAAAGCAAACCAACACCTCATCTGTCATCTAAACCACCCAAATGGTTTTGCATGGACCTTCTACCATGCACCCACCCTGCTCCCAGGCCATTGGAATTCACACCAGGGTGCAGGATACAAGTCTGCAGGGGGAGGGGGAGACCTGATCATAACTCAAGAAGGGATGCCTCTGTGGATTAGGATCCCTTGTTCTCCAGACTCTCCCCACTCCCCTTGAGCATTCCCCTGCATTTTGTGCTGCTGTGCAGAGCTGTTATTCATCAGTGCATACCCTTCCTCCTACCCCCTACTGTGTTTGGGGCATAACTCATTCAATTCCAGTCTGAATCATTTTCTTCTTTCAGATGTGACTCTACTAGATGAATCCTACCAGATGATATACAAGATGTAGCACACACATTCACAGTTCTGAAGTTATTTGAGTTTTTGTGTTCAAACAGGGTTGGGGTGGCCAGGATGGTGTATCTTGCCCATTTTCATGCTGGACCTTTTGAATTTTTGCACAGTGGTACTACTGGCTCACAGCTACCTGGTGGTGCCTTGTTTATGGTGACGTGCTCAGTGGTTCCTGAGATATCCACTTTTCTGTGTTCAGGCACACTGGCATTCTTTCCAGGTGGCATATCTCCCTTGTTTCTTGGTCCACCCTCTCGTAAATTGGTACCTGTGTTCTTCTTGCCAAGCTGACCCCATGGAATGTTCTTTCATTGAATTCTGTGCAGCTGTTCCCAAGATATGGCAAAGTCTGCCTCTGGAGGTGTACAAGACAGTTTTGGCAATAACTCAGGTTTGGAAGGTCCAATCAGTGAGATTCCTTTTGTGACAAGCTCTCCTGTTCATGGAGAGCCACCTTCCAAGGTTTTGTGTCCACCAGCCTCACCATTGCTCACTGATGCCTTGTTCTCCTCCTTCCCCCATTCACTGCCAGCTCCTTTCTCCCCCATTTCACCACCAAACCTCTTGCTTTTTGGGAGGCATATATTACTCAACGAGGGCTCTCACATGGTGTATCTTACAATGCTGTTGTCAACTGGGCTGTGGAGATATTTGAGTTCTGGCTCATGGGGAGCACTAGCAGGTATCTTAGGACTGGCTGGACCTCAACTGAGGACAGTTGGTATCTAAGTGATGGGGAGATGTAGGGAATGGTTTTTCCCTACCAAGGGATTTTATTTTTATTCCTTGTTTCTCATATTTTTAACTTGCTTTTGAGTTATTATATGTTTATTACCTTAGTGCGAGGTGGTATTGCTTAGTCAGCATTTTTTTAATTACCTGGCATGTACTTATTTTTCTAACATTGAAGTTATGAGTCATGAGCAAGAGTTTCAAGTTCAAGAAGGTTTCATGTGGCCTTCTTCAGTGTTCAGACAGTCCCAGACAGCCTCTGATTAGGACATTCTAGTAGGGCCCACTGCATTTTGGTAGTCAAAATTGACTAGGACATTCCAAGTAGTGTTCACTACACTTTGGTAGGGAAAAATACAGACTACTACATGTTTGCTAATGAAGTGTACACTTTGTTCAGTAGTCAAACATGCAAAAATCAATTAGGATATTCCCAGTAGTGTCTATTATGCTTTTGCTAATCAAGTAGACTACATTTTTAGTAGTCAAAAAATTTGGTCACTGCTACACATTTGCTAATCAATTACATTACACTTTGACAGTCAAAAATGTAGACCATGACAATTGCTAATCAACCACACTACACACTCTGTAATCAATGTAATCAACAGATGTGGTCACTATTACACATTGGCTGACACACATTGACAGTCAAAATTGCTGACTACTATACTTTTGCTAATCAACTTTGCACACTTGGGTAGCCATGTTTACTAACCAACTACACTACACTTTTGGTACTCCAGAAAACAGGCACTACTCCATAGCCTGGTGAATCACCAACACTACCTGGAGAATTGCCAACATGGCCTGGAGAATTGCCAACACTACCTGGAGAATAACCAGCATAGCCTAGCTTTTAGGCTGAAGAATGTGAAATATCACCCACAATGAGGTCCATTTCAAGCTGGAGAAAGTCCCATGATAAGGTCCATTTTTGAATGGAGAATGCTCCATTTGAAGCTGGAGAAAGTGCCATGTAATCCAAACTAAGGTCCATTTTAGGCTGGAGAAAGCCCCATGTTGTCCACAGTCAGGTCTCTTTTACACTGGTGAAAGTTCCATACCACCCTCTGTGAGGTCCATTCTCAGCTGAAGAAACACCCATGGGGACCCCTGCCACTCTATGGTGTCTTTGGTGAATCTCCAGGCATGGTGATTCACCAGCACCAGCCAGGAATTCCCAACCCCCAGTAGACCTATTAGGTATATACATCTATAGAAATATATAGACCTAATAGGTCTCATTTGGGGGGTGACTGAAGTGTGGAGAATCTCTAAACCACCTGTTGGGGAATCTCCACCCCCCTTGAAGAATCCCAAACCTGATGTTGGGGAATCTCCAAACCCCATGTTGGGGAATCTCCAAACCCCATGTTGGGGAATCTCCACCCCACTTGCAGACTCTCCAAACCATCTGTTGGAGAATCTCCAAACCCCATGTTGGGGAATCTCCACCCCACTTGGAGAATCTCCAAACCTGATGTTGGGGAATCTCCAAACAACCCATTGGAGAATCTCCACCCCCTTGGAGAGCCTTCAAACCCCATGTTGGAGATTGCCCAATGTCTTGTATTTTGCACATTTCCCATTGCCATTTGCTCTATTTTGGGCGGGGACAACTACAAACAACCTTGGATGAATCAATTTCAGCTGGTGACATCCCATAACACCTCCAAATGGAGGTCTATTTAGGCTGGGGAAACCCCAGTCCTTCTGAGGACAAGGTCTATTTTGGTTGGGGAAAGCCCAGATACAGCCTAGGATGGGGTCAATTCAGTTGGAGAATGTCCAAGAACACCCCAGCATGGGTCATGGTCTATTAGGCTGCAGAAGGTCCAAACATACCCTGGAATGGGCCCTATTTAAGCTGGAGAAAGTCCAAGAACACCCCAGAATAAGGCCTATGTTAGCCTGGAGAAAGCCTGAGAACATGCTGGAATGGGACTTATTTAGGCTGGAGAAAGTCCAAGAATCACCTTGAATTTGGTCCATTTAAGCTGGAGAAAGTCCAAGAAAATCCCAGAGTTTGGTCTATTTCTGCTGGAGAAGGTCCAACAGCACCCTGGAATGAGGTCTTTTTATGCTGGAGAACTCCAACAACACCCTGGAATTTGGTCTATTTCTGCTGGAGAAAGTCCAAAGACACCCTAGGAAGAGGTCTATTTATGCTGGAGAAAGTCCCATGTGGACCCCAGCCACTCTGTAATAGGGTTGGTAAGATATAATCATCCTGGAGAAATGCATTTCTCCAGCACTACCTGGGCACTGGAGAATCTCCCAGAGCAACTGGGAATACCTGGGCAGTTGACACCTCTTAGGTATAAACATCTATAAGAATATGTCAACTGAATAGGTCCCCTTAGAGGGGTGACTGAAGTGCATATATTGCATTGATGTCCAGCCAGTGTAGTGCATACATGTTCATGTTCCCCTCTGATCTCACAGGTGATGGCTCATAAGTTCACAATGCAATGCTACAATTTGCTCCCAGCAACAACACCAGGAGTCCAAGACCAAGGTGAAGTAAGAAATCATCATCACCCTCACATCTTCTCCCAAAAGCTGCTGGCTTCTCACTCAAGATATTGCTGCCATTGCCTCCATAGGGCTCCTGGATGATCAATGGCCAGACTTCATCAAACTGTTTCTTGGTTACATGAACAACTCAAGCAGCACTAATCTCAGGGTCACAACACTACACATGATTGGCTACATCCACAGGTTCATGGTATGTATTTTACATGTTCTACTTCCTTCATGTGTTCTCTTATACTTTCCCCACTTACAAGTTGTGACTCACCTGAATTCATGTGTGAAAATTCTGAGCATGATGTTCATCATCTTTGCTTTTGGACCATTCATCATCTCATGTCCTGCAGCTAGAGTGCAATTAAATGATTGTGTGCAAAGAAACTTAAAGCCCTGCAGTTGCTGCTCAAGTTGGAGCCTTTGAGACTTTGACGTCTCATCAAGATTATGGTGCTTTGTTATGATAAGCTAGGGTTTTACATGGAGTGAGCCCTTCTCAGGGCACATGCTCAGTTTCTGAGTGAAGTATCCATTACAAACAAGTGGCACTGCAGGCTGGGACTGTTGCTTGCAAAAAGGAGATCAAGTTTACTCATGAGACATGCAAAGTATGCCACCAGGATTTGTTGATCCTGTTGTCAGGATAACAACTGACCATTTCTTGTCATTCAGGTTGGCAAACCTCCTGAGTCAGATTCAGAGTCTCCAAAGTTGTATCCTGAGGTCATTTCTGTCATTCTTACACCCTTCATTCATTAGGAAGAAGATGCCACCAAGGATGATGGAATATATGCATGCTTGTCTTGTAGATTAGGCACCTTCACTGCTGCTATGCCATCCCCTGGGGCATATGAATTTTGCTCATAGTTGTAATCATATCATGAATGCCAGTGAGATCACAATTCATGAATGCAGGACTTAATACAAATATTCATGCCATTTCAACACACCAGAAGCAAGAGTCAGGTACTAAGGTAACAATATAACATACTTTTGCAATACATTTCTAGTTGTACAGTGTTCTCTGCCCCACCATTGTTTGTTTCATGCACTGCAGCACTGTCTGCCTGTGTATTTCAGTGTAGAATCAATGTGAGGAGTGCAGTAGTCAACATAGGCTGATAGCCATGGCTTAAAAAGGCAAAGCCAAGCTTCAGTTAACATTACCAGTAGTTAGGCACATTATAGACTTAGCTGCATTACTGGTTATGGTCAAAGCTAGCTACAGGATGGAACTGTGGCAATACTATTGCTGACCATAGAGGTCCACCTTGGTATGGCCTCATGGATAGGGAAGAGTGGCATTAGTGATGGCAGAGACAAGGGTTTCAAGTGTAGGTATGGTGGTATTTTGTTTCAGAGACAGGGAAGGACTGTAGTGGTAGAATAATGCTGCTATTTAAATGCTAGATTTCAGCTCTGCAGAGTACACACTCCCTACAATGCATCCAGTACAGTGTCCATAAGTATGTCCAAAGTGATCACCATCCCTGTCACTTTGAGAGAGCCATGGCTATGCCAATTTGCACCTGGTATGAGTGTGGAAGAGAACTAATAATAATTATGGTATAGCTTTCATCTGTTGGTGCCTGATCCATTGAAGCTAATTGTTCTTGCATGTCACATAGGGTATCAAAGTGTTTGTGTATGTCCTTGTGCTCTTGACAATGTAAGTTCTGCTTTGTAGTTCTCAACTGCTATGACTCAGGACTGATGCTTTTTTTTTTTTTTTTTTTTAACTCTGTATTAAAGTGCGTGAGGTACATGATGTCCCTATGTTGCACTAAACGAGACATAATTGTCCAGGAACGAGGAAGGGGTCAACTAACGGTACTGTTCAACAGAAGCTGAGCACTGTGCGCACTCAGCCGACCGGGGCCTGAGAGCCCCCAGAACTAGTCTGCGAAGGAAAGGGTGAGTAGAGTAACTACAGCTATGAGAGCAGAGGAGAGGGTGGTGGGATGGGTAAGAGTCATTTCCTCCTTCGAGGAAGTGTAGGTACGTAGGGGTCATGTGGCAGGTTGTAAGTAGTGGTAACCGCGCCGGCCGGTGCGACGGTAGATATCCTAAGGTCCCCATCCTTATGGGTACCTAGAAACAGGGGGGGGGCGCCATCAAATTTCAGTTTGATGACTTCGAGAGTTCCCTCCGGGAACGAGGGTAGAGGGGGTGAATGGGGAGGGGACGAAAATGCTGTCCCTGAAGGTGATAGGGAGGTCCTGCTGGGCTAGAGCAGCGACTAACCAGGTCGGGGGGTTGGCTATGGGTTTCGACGACCCATCTGGTAGGAGGGTGAGCAGGACTGGGGGGGGACAGGGGGTAACACGGGTAGTGTGTTCTTCTTCTGAAGACTCTGACAGTGAGTTGCTGCAGCGCATGCAGCATGCCTCGTGAGACGTGATGTAATTGTGGAACTTGTCCCTTAATTCGGCCATCTCCTGGCAGAGTTTGGACAGCTCAGCTTCTAGAAGGTTCTCCCGTGGGGGAGTGGGCTTAGGGTGGCCCGAGGGGGGGGAGGTGGAGGATGGCTTGGGAGTCAGTGGGGGGGCCTGTTTGGGCACTGCGGTCTCTTTCATTTGTCCTCGAAGATGAACATACAGATTGTTTTGGTATAGCCTGAGCCATCCAGGTTTCACCTTTCCAGTCTCTCCATCGATAGCGATGGGGTTTAGATGGGCTTTGAATGAATGGAACACAGCAACTACCCAGTGGATAGCCCTGGGAGCCGCTTTGTCGCAGGTGATGGGGATGGTTGGGACCTGGAAGGAACGATCCTTGTTGGGACCGCCCTTGGTTGTCCAGGTCCAAGACGGGGGGTGAGCTGCGAGGTGCTTGACAACAAAGCAGGGAGCCGACGGTGGGATGAAACGGGCCTTGAAGGTGCCCTTAGGGAAGGAATGGTAGCGTTTGCCAATGTCTGACAGTCGTATCTGGCACGGATCAGCTGTCGAGCAGATGTGTTTGGGGGGGGACTGAGTTTTCCCACAGGGGGATGGTGGCGGTAGTGGTTCAAGAGGCATCGGACTGATGCTTGAAGAGCTTTGCAAGATGTTGGAATGTTTTGCAAGCTGTTTTAAGCCTTTTTATCTGCATTAATAAGGTGTCTGGTAGAGTTCTGGTGATCTGCTGCTTGACAACAGCCTCATCCATTCACCATGCCTTCATTTTGGCCTTTTAGGCATCAACTTCTTTCCTTTCAGCTGATGTAGTTGGGGACCAACTCTCCTCTCATCCATCAAGTGACTTCAGGTTTTTGGGCTCTGTCCCTGAGCCATCTAAGTGCCCTCTGAGGCCTCATGCCTTGACCAACCAAATAAGTCTCTCTTCATATGTAACCCAGTTTGTGCCATCTGCTGCAAGCTTTGGCACCTTGAGAAATTCATCTCCAAGCTTTATTTCAAAGGACATATTGTAGTTCTTCTTTTTATAGTCTTCTCTAGTTGTGTGCAGTTAGAGCTTGGTGGGGCTCATAACCCATCAGATATTAATCCTCAGTAACTCCAAGCTACTGAGGAAGGGAGAAATTTTTTCCTACTGTATGTATGCATTTTCACTTATGTAAGCAACACATTATTGTACTAAATATGGACTACTAAGGGGCAGTTTAATATTCCAACAAACACACACTTGGAGCATTGCTACATTGCTTCAGGCTTCTGCAGGATGGCACTTATCAGACCTCACCTCACAATATCACCTTGTAGAGACCTCAAGAGTGATCATTATGCATACATAGCAGTATTCAGGCTAATTTCTGTCTTCACTGTTATCCTGCATATCTACAGGCAACAACTTGGTGATCTGCCCCTCTATGAACATTATTGGTCTCCTGGCTTCATCAACAGTCTTTTGGCTGAAAACATTTCAGAATAAGTGTTTTGGAAACCCTGAAAATAAATATCCACTCACACATGCAATTCTCCATGATAACTTTGACAATAGCTGGACATAATCCATTCATGTTGCCATCATAAGCACAAAAAACTGCCTTGACAGCTTTGGAAATAGTGGCCTGTGTATTGGACATTTTGTATTGCTCCACAGACAATGACAAAACCTTCTTCCACACATATTGCCCATGCTGCATCAAAAAATAAGAATGCTCAGCAACAAGTAAGCATCCTAACAGAATATGCAAATCATGTGCCACCAGATAATGACAAACCCATACCAATGGCATGTTCAGCTAGTGATTGAACAGTTGGGAACTTCCCCAGCACAGTGACATCTTGGGGTAAGGGTGGCATTGGGATGTTAGCATCAACATCAAATTTTGACTATGATTATTTGTGTTGGCCTTCAAATAGGAAGATAACAACCCAACACTTACTAGCTAAAATGACAATGGAATGCATATGCAAACATGGTATGGTCACAGCATGAGTGAATAATATATCCAGCCAGGAATGGTGTATGTGGGGATGCCCACCTCCTGTGACAGAACAGGTACCAATGACACCATACCCAATGGAAATCAGAAAGTACTCCAAAAAGGCATGCACTGAATCACATTCTGCTATATGGGGTGCCATATCAACATCAGCAGACATCCACTGCAACATGTCTGAATGACTTACAACCTATGAGTAAATCAATGGAGAAGGGAAGGGAAGGTAATCAGGAAATATCCACTGCTTCACTGAATGTACATACATCCTATCATACCACCAACATCAACAAATGGAGCAATACATCAAAGACATTCAGCAGAGGCACAGCTAAATGTGCCATTCAAATCAGTCACTTCCTGTCATGCCACCAACATGAAGAGTGTAAGTGAGGGCATTGAGCACAGATCCAGCTAAACACAGCATCAAATCACTCACAAGCTGTCATGCCATCAACATGAAGAGTGCAAGTGAGGGTATTCAGCACAGATCAACATGCCATCAAAGCACTCACATCCTGTCATGCCACCAATATGAGGAGTGCAAGGGAGGTCACTAAGCACAGATCCAGCTAAACATGCCATCAAATCACTCACTTGCTGTCATGCCACCAACATGAAGAATGCAAGTGAGGGCATTCAGCACAGATCCAGCTAAACATGCCATCAAATCACTCATTTCCTGTCATGCCACCAACATGAAGAGTGTAAGGGAGGGCATTCAGCACAGATCCAGCTGAACATGCAATCAAATCACTCACTTGCTGTCATGCCACCAACATGAAGAGTGCAAGTGAGGGCATTCAGCACAGATCCAGATAACATGCCATCAAGTCACTCACTTGCTGTCATGACACAAACATGAATAGTGCAAGGGAGGACATTCATCACAGATCCAGTTAAACATGCCATCAAATCACTCACTCCCTGTCATACCACCAACATGAAGAGTGCAAGTGAGGGCATTCAGCACAGGTCCAGCTAAACATGCCATCAAATCACTTACTTCCTGTCATGCCATTAACATGAAGAGTGCAAGTGAGGGCATTCAGCACAAATCCAGATAACATGCCATCAAATCACTCACATACTGCCATGCCACCAACATGAAGAGTGCAAGTGAGGGCATTCAGCACAGATCCAGCTAAACATGCCATCAAATCACTCACAAGCTGTCATGCCACCAACATGAGGAGTGCAAGTGAGGGCATTCAGCACAGATCCATCTAAACATGCCATCAAATCACTCACATACTGCCATGCCACCAACATGAACAGTGCAAGTGAGGGCATTCAGCACAGATCCACCTGAACATGCTATACAATGACTCACATACTGACATGCAACCACCATGCAGATGGCAAGTGAGTGCAAGAGAACCAATATGCCATGACATTACTCACACCCTGTTTATATGTGCAAATCAATCATTGACCCCATATGGTAATAGCATTTAGTTATTCACCCCACAATTTGGAAACCAGCTCAGCAGATTAGCTTCAAGGATTTTCACATCCACCTGAAGCCTGTCCTTAAAGCCCAGCATCATGTAGTGCCTCAATGTCCTTTGGAACATCAGTATCTGTTCCACCATAAAATTGCTTACTTACAGGTTCACAGCATACTTCACACATATGCCAATACTTGACTGCTGTGTTGATATAAGCAACCTTTGCAAACCTTCATCATTCAGAACATCTGCTGTGCATTCCATCAAAGAAGTGCAATCTGTATCTTCCTGATGCATCTCTGCCATCATGAGTTCTTGGCAGTATTGTCCACAAGGCAGGAAATACCCACTCTGAAGTGATACATATCCCTTAGGTGGAAACTTGCACATGTCCAGCTCATGCTTTATATGGCCAAGCCACTTTTCCAACAGTTCTTCCTGCTTTCTGTAGCCCTCTCTTTTGCTTCAGCTATTCCCAAACCCCCATCCAGAAGTTCCCTGATGGCAGTGAGGTACAAGGCATCCACCTTTGTCACTAGTACAATCACAGGAACTAAGATGGTGCTGAGTTATACAAAATAATGATATCTGACCAAGAGTATTCACCATTTCCTGTATCACACTCATTGAAGAACTTCTGCTCAGCTGCAGTTACTGTTCTGTGGTAATCAGTCATGGGGATGCAAAACCTAGATTTAAATGTTGCATTTAGTCTGCAGTCACTCACAGTGTAGCCCTTACCAAATAGCATGGATGTGCTCATTCACTCTTGCTGTCACAGCATGGTCAGCCACAAAGTTCATCATCTGGTCAAACTGTTGTGTGGAGCCTGCTTCAAACCCACAAGAGTCATGGAATACAAAGCCTGGGTTGCAAAACAAGTTCATGCTGTACATCATGATAACCACACTGGCAGTACTCAGCTTCAAAATGTAGTTCAGCAGTCATCTACATTGCAACTTACTGCCAGAGTACCCTGCACAATGTCACTCTCAATCTAAAATTGTATCAGACAGGTATCAGTGACCCTATAGGACTATACCTTGTTTCCCTTCCCATCAAAAATCTCTGAGTTATCTGTAGAGTTGCAGACCCTTTGAAGGATAGTGGTTTTTCCTGCATTTGCTCTTCCCATGACCAAAATTTGGAAGTGCTTAATCTTTTTCAAGTATTCATTCGCCATCTTAGAATCAAGACAGTAAGAGGGCCCAGAAGACATTGCTGCTGCAACTCAACATCAGACAATGTGAAATTCACCTAATGTGGCTGTACTTACCTTGAGGTCTAGCTTCAATCTGAGTGCACACTGGACTCACTGTGTCACCAGCGAGGTTGCTAGCTGTGGTATTCCAGTATCAAGTGCCTGATCCATCAGAGGCTAGAAATAATCATACTTGCAGCCATAGTTTCTGTTGCAGCAGGAACTAAATCACTTGCATTGCCTTGGCCTGGTGCAATGAGAATCATTGCTGCTTGCTGGTGAGAGTGACTTGAACCACTCTTTGATGTGACGACCAGGGGCCATACAGAGGTAAACTATGATTCTATATCTAAAATTCAGGGTGAATGGAGGATCAGTGTGGATTCGCCTGTGACTGTAGAGTTGTACTCACAATGACTCACAGCTTGATCGATATCAAGATGCCTATCTCCTATTTCCCACAAACATGCTCCTTCTATTATTTAGCTGGTGAGGTATTTACATGTGTTTGAACCTGAGCCACCCACTACTGTCTTTCCAGTGCTCTTTAGGTTAGCTACCAACTAGGCTATACATAGAGGGAGTCAGCCATGTGATATGGCGTCCCACAGGCATGATCCTTGGGAGCTGTGACCCTCTGCAAGGCTGGCATACCCAAGGTGGGATTCAGTAAGGGGAGGAAGGGCTTGCCACCAATGCCCATTCCCCTAAGAGATGTAAACAGAGCATAAGAACAGTATGCAACACCCTTACATGAGGGCACCGAGGTTATCCAGCAGAGTACCAGTTGTCACACCTTGTGTGTAAATACCCCATATCTAATACACCACAGGGGTTATTATCTGGCAGTTGGGATGTGGACAAGAGTTCTAGATCAGTGAGGGACTAATTTAAGTAATGTAGTAATGCATGAGAATGACAATAAACAACTAGTTGGAGCTGCAACTTGGGGTGACCTAAAATGAGAAAGAAAGGAAGAAGATCCATAAGCAACTGTTTGCTACAAGTGAAAGATGCACAATGGCAACAACAAGCCAACAAACAAGCAAGCAGAGACATCTGACAAATGATGGCCATAGATTAGTATATATGTACCCTGGTCCAAACACTGAAGGGACTCACTCCCTGGAGACAGAATAATACAGTCAACAAGAAAATAGAATATGCGACAGCAGTAAGAATATTGTTGAATTTGACATAAATAGCTTCTAGTGTGTTGCCAACTGTGAGGATTCAGCCCAATGTGGAAGGGCCAGTTGTTTAGATGATTTCTTCTGTTTGACATCTGTGTTCACTTCTCTTTATTTGACATTTGATCCTGCTTTTCCCATACAGACATGATATATTCCATGCCTAGCAGATACCCTATAAAAAGGGCCTTGTATCGTACTGTTATGGGGATGCTCTTACTACCTCAGAAAAATACCAGACCCTTTCATTTGGAAATTTGAGTAGTACTTTGAGAATCCTTTCTATTGTATTGAGGTTGCAAGTCTTCTAAACTTCACATCCATGGTGCATATTTTTTTCCTGCGACAACAGGTCTACCATGGAATTCTAAAAACTCTATGATACTCTTCTCAATACACTTGCAAACTGATCACTTGCCTGCACAAGAGTAAGTATCACCACACTCTGAAAAATGACTAACAATACCCATTATAACCTTCGCCACACCACCCATGTGCGAGCAAACTCATTACCCCCCAGTCTGATTGTCTCAGCCTGGCACAGAGACTATCAGCATTCATCAGCAAGATGGCAAAAGATCTGACAGTCTGAAAAAATCTGGAAAAATCTGAGAGCTGGTCTGGAAAACTGGTGAACTGGGATTTTCTGAAAATTTCTGAAAATGTCTGAGAAGTTCTGATTCCAGAAACTTTCAGAAGTTTTCAGACATTTTCAGAAATTTCCAGAAATTCTCAGATCACCAGTTTGCCAGACCAGCTCTCAGATTTTTCCAGATTTTTTCAGACTGTCAGATCTTTTGCCATCTTGCTGATGTTACCCTGATGTCCAAACTGACCCTGATTGGGAGTCAATACTCTACCCCTATTGATAAGCCTGTCGCCAACACTGTTCAAATGTACAGTGATGTCATACATTCCAGGGTCATGAAGTGCTAGTCCAGCACCCCCAGGTGCTGCCATTGACACCCCCAGTTTGAGAAATGCCTCACCAGTACCTCCCGAGCATAGCTTGGATGCAGTAAAAGCATGTGCTGTTAGAGTTGAGATTGTATCTCCTTGCAGTGAAAATGAGGACTTACCTGGTAGTGTCCATAATGATGACTATTCTCCCCTCTTTCTGAGTGAGAAGGAGAATGAGCCTGATGATCCGAAGTTGTGGACAACTGTGGTGCACAAGAAATCACATGAACGACACACCCACAGTAAGTTGAGACCTGAACAAAATAAGGTCATTAGAGCAGCTGAATGATGACTGACTCCTGACAAGTGAGAAAGGATCCGAAGGAGGCCATTCTCACAAGCAACCTGTGGCTATGAAAGCTCACAGTCTGAACTGAAAGGAGGTTTGAATAATTGCAAGGAAAGAGGTCTCTTTCTCAAGGATTGGGAAACCTCGAATGATAGCAACAGCAAGCTCAACCCAGACATTCAACGAGCAGCCTTAGTGTCATGGGAAGCAGCAAAAGAGCTGGCCAGAGAAAGCAAGCCTGAGGGAAACACAGCAGACCACAAAGGAAAGGGACCTGATCCTAGGAACTGGGGTACCTTAGACATCAGTGACAGGGATCTTGACCCAAAAGCACAATGAGCTGCAATAGCATCCTGGAATGTGGCATGAAAGCCAGCAACTGGTAGTGAGACTGACCAGCCAGGATCCTCCAGAAGAAAGGGACAAAAGGACATGGTTCCAACTGCAATTCCTGACCCCCAGAAACCTCATGACACCTGCGATGCTAAGAAGCAGAATGGGGCTAAGCATGAGAAGAAGAAAAGGTCAAGTAAACAGACTGACACCAAGTCCCAACTCCCTCCTAACCCCATCAGAGAAATGGTTGACAAGGTTGCCTGCCAGGATGGTAAATGCTGCAAAAGGCAGTGAACTCCCAAGGCTATGGAACCCATAAAGCAGATCAACCCAAAGAGCTACATTGGATTAGCCTTTAAATGCCTCGAGAAGAGCAACAAATGTACTAGGAAAGCAAACAAGAAAAAATGATCCTGTCATAAGACATGCTCTTCTAGTGATGATAGCTTGGAAACGAGTGAAAGTGACTCTAGTTCCTTGGATGAATCCACTTCTAGTTTGTCCTTGGACAATGGTAACACATTGGACTCACCTAGTACTTCTGACTCGAGTGAAAGTGACTCCAGTTCTGATGAGTCTATGTTGAGTAGCAACGACTCCTCGTCCAGCTCTGATACATCATCTGATGGCCAAGGGCATCACCACTGCCAGAAGCACCAATGAAAAGGTTCTCGTGGTAGGAGAGGACGAAAATCTAAAAAGAAGTCAGGGTCTCGGCATAAGACAACATTGAAACCTATTCCACCTACCAAGTATGACGGATCTGACAATCCACACAAGTACCACCAATTTGTTACCAAAGGCATGGCCTACATTGAAGATGGATGCGTCGAGTCAAAGAAATGTGTGTTCGTGCTTTCACACTACTTGATGGGCAAGGCACATGAGTTCTATGTGTGCAAGGTATCTGGTGATCCCTACAAATGGAGATTGTCAGACTTCTTCATGGAAATGTTTAACTACTGTTTCCCAATCAACTTCCAGCTGTGTCAGCGAGAAAAGCTTCAGATGTTTCACCAGGGCTCTAAAACTGTGAAAGACTACATGTTTGAGCTTAACAAACTGTGGTGCATGATCGGAGAAGATGACAAATGGGCCAAAGTCCACAAGTTGTGGTCAGGCCTTCACAAGGAACTCCAGTGCGATCTGTGGAAAGAAAAGTTGAATCCAGAGGTCTCATCTCTAAAGAAGTTCATCGCTACAGTGGAGATTCTTGAGATTGCACAGTCAGTCACAGGCAACTATGTCCCAAGATCCAGGGGACAAAGGAGTGGGAAGCATGCAGTTGAAAGTGCAGCTGCTACCCCAGAGGAACCCAGTACCTCGAAATGGAGTTGTAGACATCATCAAAAGAGAGACTGACCCGAGGGGCAACAAAGAAATGCCAGACCATCAGAGAGAACTGTAAACAGGGAGAGATGGGATAAATGCCCAGAAAAGAAAGGCCACCCTGCACTGAAACTTAGCAAAGAGGAGCAGGAGCACCATAAGGCAGACAGACTCTGCTTCATCTGCCATAAGCCTGGACATTTCTCTAGGAACTGCCCAAATCAACATACCATCTCCAAGCCAGATAAACCCCCTGGTCTCTCGAGCTTCAGGGTGGATGCCAATTTTGGGGATGTCGGATGTCAGCAGCAACTTTTGAGGACCTCAGAAAATGAACCCAGTATATCTGTTAATTTCATACAGACCCAAGGACCCCCATTCAGGATGACAACGATCCTGATGATGACATTCCCGACTTGGAGAGCATCTGGAGTGATGACAAAGGGAACGAAACTGGGGATACTGTCACAACTGACAACCCAAATGATGGGATGTGAATCCACTTCTATGACAGGTCCCAGTTCAGGGGACATCACATCACTGGAACCAGAATTGGCATGCCCCTTGAGGAACGAGCTGTGGAATGACTATCAGGGATCTGTTATACCAGAGATGATCCTGACAGTCTATGCACTTACATGGACACCCATTTCATTGTATACAATGTGGGGAATGGACAACATCAGATTGTTGAAAGTGAATGAGACATCTTGGGACTGAGCAATCAAATCCTAGTCAGTACCACCCTACTGAGAAATCCAGCATTCTGGATTGATAGCTGGTACTGGCACCAGAAGGGTGAAAAGGCAGGCATACCTAAAGACGAGCTGCAAAGACTTGAGCATGAACAAATGTGGCAATCACCACTGATGGGGCACCCAATCGAAGAGGCAGTCATTGCTAAACTTGAAGAGTACAGCCTGCCAGTCCTGGAAGGGGGAAATCAACATCGGTTCACCTGCATTGCCAAGGATGAATGGACCTACGAGCTATATGACTATCATATGTTGTTGAGCTTCAATCTCTCCTCGGAGAGGCTGGATGTGCCTAAGTTCAATGTCATACATTGGCATGCCAAATTGTTGCTCTGCACATGCGTGGACCTGATGAGTGCTGGTGAACCCAATGATGGTGAGTTGGGAATAAATGAACTCTTCCTGATGGAGGCTGGAGATGATGATCATGACTTGGATGAAAATATATCCTGCAACATGCTTCATCTGAATGCCAACAGTGTCCAAAAAGAAGATAAACTAACCTTACAACAGAACACATTGGCTGCCAAGGACTTCACATGGAAGGTGTTATGCTAAGACCAAAGTCTGTAACATAGGTTGAGCCCAAGTAGTCATTCTACAATGCGACGATCATAACCTTCTGTCTGAAGGATTTGTTGTAGTTCTGAGTGAGAGTTGGGGAGCTCAAGTTCAAAGTTCTGAGGAACTAGCCAGTAGATTGGGCAGCTCTAGTCTGAGGGTCTACTCTAGACTAGATGTGACTATATATAGTACAGAGGGAGAGGCCTCAAGATGACCTCATGTAGCTAAAGGGATAAAGGCCATTGGCCAGAGTCCTACATGTGTTGAACATGTGTAGAGAGAAGATATTGCTATTGGCTGAGCCAAAGCACAAGTCAAAGGAACAAGAGAGAAATGCATAGAACGAGGTCAACAGTGTCAAACAGTCGAAAAGAGAAAGAAAGTCCCACAGTGAGGCACGAATCGTAACATTACCCCCTTCATATGGGGGAGACCACCAGTCTTCCACCTTTCAGAGATGGGAGTCACCATAGGGTTTGCCAGTCATGTTGGTGATGGCGTCGTCATCAAAATCGAAGTCATTGTCCCAAGGGTCATAGTCGCTATCTTCAGCAATGAGGGTTTGCTCCTCTTCAACAACAGGGATAGAGAAACGTTCCTCTAGGGAACGATGGCAGGCAGGGCAGTTTGCCTGGGTGTGACCAGGGGGATTCATCCCACAGACGGGACATTCATAGGTGGGGCAGTTTACTTGGACATGACCGAGTCAGTGACAGATGAAGCAAGTCTCACCATACAGGGGGTGAGAGTGGGTGAGCACACCACGTTCGGTGTCGACAGCGGTGCGAGGGGGGTTTCAAGAGCCAGAAGGATGGTGAGCCTCCTCAGTCTGGCTGAGGAGATCGGTGACCTGCTCTCCAGAGAGGCCAAATGCCTCTTGAGGGTCCACCATATTCAGGGATGTGGACGATGATGGGGAGGATGGGGACAAGCAGCAGGCATGGGGGTGAACCCTTCGTGGAGAAGGCAAAGACTGCAGGGAGTGGGATGAGGACAAGGATGACAAGTTTCTATATTGAGACAGGGGGCAAGCAGTGACTGGGGCCACACGTTGGCAGACATTGTGAATGAGGTCAGCCCCTCCAAGTACATCAAAGAGGCAAAGGATCAATGGGATTTGTTCTCTTGAGATCTCCTTGAGAATAGTATGGGTGAAGCTAAGGCGGGGGCCCTGTCTTTCGACATAGCAGGCAATGTTTTCAATTCTGAACCCTTGAAGGGCTATGCAATAGACCAAATCGAGGGGGGAGTCTGTGTTGACCTCCCACATGATGGGGTTGTACAAAGAGGGGTTGGCAAGGAACACCTGGTAGGTGTTGAGCATCCCTTCCTCGGTGGGGACACGCAGGCAGCAGGTGAAGGGAGCAGGGCAACAAGTAGCCAGGGAGACATGACAGGCAATGGGGGTGGAGGAGCAACAAGGAGGCATGGTTGTAATAAGGGAGACATTTCTGGTGGTTCGAGTAGGTGGGAGTTTCTGAGGTGGAAAGTCCTTGGGGAACCGTTTTTTATAGGTGGCCAGGGTATCTGCCGCATGTTCAAGGTGTTTGGGACTTTGCCATGAGTTTTTGGAAGAAGGGTAACCCTTCCATTTGATGAGGAACGCATGTCCTCAGCCTAGTCATTTATGGCCAATGATTGCTTCTACTTTGTACTCTTCTTCTTCATTTACGATATCAGGGGGTGGAGATGGGAAGTTTGGTCTGTGTATGGCATTTTCGCGATAGGGCGATAAGAGGCACACATGGAACATGTTGTGAACCTTCCATTGTGCAGGAATGTCAAGGTGATAAGTAACAGGGGAAAGGACCTCTGAGATAACAAAGGGTCCTTCTCACTTTGGTATGAACTTCCTGTTTTCATAGGAACATTTTAGGTTCCAGGCTTCTAGCCACACCTTATCCCCTTTCAGGAACAGGGTGAAGGGTTTAGAGAAGCGGTCCTTCATTGCTTTTCATGTGAGGTTGTGGGCTGTGAGGGCTTCTTCTTGTGCCTTGTGGAGTTTGGCAACTCTCATTTCAGTGGCAGGGACTTTTGATTCGATGATAAGGGATGGTAGAGGTTTTGGCTCATAGCCATACATGAGGTAAAACGGGGATTGGCCAGTGACAGAATGGGGTCAGTGATTGTGAGTGAATTCTGCCATGGGTAGGTGTTGGACCCATGAGGACAGTTCATTCTGGCAGAAGATTCGAAGGTAGGTTTTGACCTCCTGGTTAACATGTTTGGTTTCTCCATCAGTCTGAGGGTGATATGCAGTGGAGAGCCCCAAGGAGTACCCGAGGAGCTTAGCCAGTTCTTTTGCAAACGTGGAGGCAAACTGTGGGCCTCGATCAGATATGATCTTGTCATAGAAGCCAAATCTGGAAAAGACCCTTTTGAAAAAGAGGGTTGCAATCTCGAGGGCAGAGGCGTTTTTTGTGGTGGGGATAAGAATTACCCCTTCATAAGCCCATGGTCTACCATGACCAAAAGGGAATCATATCCAGAGTTTATTGGGAGGTAGGTGATGAGATTGCAGGAGATTTGTTGGAAGGGTCTTGTCACAGAGGACGAAATTGGGGTAAGGGGCAGGGTGGTGGGGTGTGTGTTGACCTTATTTTGTTGACACACAGCACATCCTTCAACATACTTTCGGACAAACATACCCATTCCTGGCCACCAGTACTCGGTAGAGAGTAACTGTCTGGTTTTTAGGACTCCTGGGTGTCCAGCAGAGGGGTGATCATGATGTTGAGCAACGATTTGTTGGTGAAGGGTAGGGTTTTCAGGGACGTAGGCCTGGTCCTTGTAGAAGAGAATCCCTTCTTCAAAGTGCCAATCAGAGAGGTTTGACTTGAAGGGTAGGGGCATGTCTATGCCTTCAATAGCCTGTAAGGCAGTGAGGACCACAGGGTCCTTGATGGATGACTCTGCAAGCTTCAAAGAGAGAGTGGTGTCAATGATGTTTACAAACAGAGTTTGGGGTAGGAGTGTAACTCCTTCATTGTCGGTCTCTTCACTAGTGACATGATCGGGGTGGTGGGAGAGTGCATCAGGTGCACAAAGTTCCTTTCCTGGCACATGTGTGAAGGAAAGGTCAAAATTGGCAAGGTCAAGAAGCCAGCATGCTTGGCAGCGGTTCAAGTTTTGAGGTTGATGGAAGTAAGTCAGGTTTTTGTGATCGGTGAGGACCCATACAGGAGTGGGGGTCCCTTGGAGATAGTGTCTCCAAGTTTTGAGGGCACAGATGACCCCCAACAATTCTCTGTCATAGATATCATAGTTTCTCTCAGCAGGATTGAATGACTGAGAGATGAAGGCACATGGGCAGCATTGTCCGTTTGAGTCTTCTTGCATAAGAACACCTCCGGTGGCATACTTGGAGGTGTCGGTGGAGATTGCAAATGGCTTTGAGGGGTCAGGCATGAGTAGGACCAGTTCCTTTATGAAGACCTTTTTCAGGGTTTGGAAGGTGGTTTCAGCCTTTCTTGACCAATCCCAAGTCGTATTTTTCTTCATGAGGTCAATAAGGGGTCGAGCGATGTCAGAGTAGAACAGGACAAATCTTCGGTAGAAGTTTGCAAACCCTAAGAAAGAGCAAACATCTTTGACCTTTGTGGGGGTTGGCCAGTCTGCGATTCCCTGGACCTTGACAGGGTCCATGGTGACAGTATTCTGTTTTATGATCATTCCAAGGTACTCCACCTTGGAGAGATTAAAATGACACTTTTCCAGCTTCAGTGGTAGGGAGAGTTCCCTCATTCATTGGAGGACTTGCAGGGTCCTGAGTTGATGCTCCTTTGGGTCATTTGAGAAGATGAGGAGATCATCCATATACATGACCAGCCATCCTTCTGCGATGAGATCTCAGAAGGAGTCATTCATGAACTGTTGGAAAGTTGCGGGGGAGTTGCACAAACCAAAGAACATTACAGTTGGTTCAAAAAGTCCTTTGTGCATGATGAATGCCACTTTCCATTGGTCTCCTTCTTTGATCTGGACATTGTTATACCCAGATCAAACATCCATCTTTGTGAAGACAGAGGCTCCCTTCAACCTGTCCACCAGGTCAGATATCAGTGGTAGTGGGTAGGCGTCTTTGACCATGTGTTTGTTTAGGTAATGGTAGTCTTGGCACAGTCTTAGACTGCCATCCTTCTTTCCTACAAAGAAGAAGGGTGCTGCTTGGGGGGAGTTCAAGGGTCTGATCTTTCCTTCTCGGAGATTTTCTTCAACAAACTTTTCGGCAGCGAGTTGTTCAGAGGGTGTTAATGGGTAGGCCTTAGCCACCTTTGGTACAAAGTCCTCGACCAGGTTAATTGGGTGATCATATGGTCTTATCGGGGGAAGGGTTCCATTGGAGGGTTTCTCGAAAATGGAGGCAAACTCCGCAAACTCTGGGGGAAGGACTGCCTTTGGCTTGTTCTTTTCTTCTTTCTGGGCAAGCTCCATTGCCAGATTGAGTTTTCTCACCCACTTGTTGTTTGGGGCAATTAGGGTTGCAGCCTTCACAAAGTGGTTTATGAACATACAGTTGTATGCTCTGGTCATGAAGGCATCAGGTTCTTCATGGTCAAGGTAGATGCTGACCCCTTTCCTTTCAAGGGGTTCAAGGAGGGATTCTTCAGGAAACTCCTCAGGCAGAGGAGCAGGGATTCAGAGCATTGCGACATTGGTCAATTCGTCAATGGTCAACGTCCCATTTTGCCAGTTTACAGTGGGGTTGTTTTTCTGTAGCCATGGGATGCCAAGAATGGCATTTTCTGACCCACAGTTCATCACATAGAATTTCTCCTTGTGGGTTATTCCTTGTATTTTGACAAACAAGGTGGCAGTAAACAGGATACGCCCCTTTTCATTTGGGGATCCATCAGCATTGGTGACAGAAACAGGTCTAGGGAGTCATTCAGTGGGGAGTCTGTTCCTTCGGACAAACATCCAGTCGATACAAGATATTTCTGCCCCAAAGTCTACTAGGGTGGTGGTGTTGACAACTTGTTCTCCAGTGGCTCTCATGAAAATGGAAATGGGGATTTTCATAACTCTCTCAGGGAGAGACAATATTTTTACAGGAGAGGCCACATACGAGATATACTGTTCAGGGGTTCCAGGTGTCAACTCTGGTTCCCCATTCAAAAACCCTTTCCAAGGAACTTGGTCAATTTGACCAGGGCCATGGAGGCTTCATCTTCATGGTCAGATTCTTCTTTCTTCACCTGCTTTACCTTTTTAGCAGGGGTCTTGTTTCGGCTGGGGCAGTCTTGGGACATGTGTCCTTTTTCTCCACACCCAAAGCACAAGCCATTTTTGAGATGGTGATCTCTTTCTTCCTTGGAGAGCTTAACCGCATCAATGTCCATAGCATTGGGGTCTCTCTCTTCTTGGCGTTGAAACCTGGGTCAGGGATAGGACTTCCCTTTCCCCTTGTTGTCGATTCTCCCAGTAATGGCACAAGCTTTCTGCCATTGGTTTTCAAAGTGCATGGCTTTTTCATACCATTCTTCAATCTTCGTTGGTACCTTGTCCATTCTGTAGATTTGGTGGACAAGTGCTGGTTTGAGCCCAGTGGCAAAAAACTCGACAAGGGCTGCATCTTCTTTGATGCCACTGCGAGCAGCAGCAGTCCTGAATTCCGAAATGTATTCTTCAATCAACCCTTTTTGCTTCAGGGTCCTAATCTTGGCAATGGCAGTGCCAGTGGTGTCAGCTGGAGTAAACACTGCCTTAAAATCTTTTTCGAAGTCTTTCATCATCCTGAAGCTGGGATTCTGTTTCTCCAGGGCTGCCTGGTAGAAGGTCATTGCCCATGCTTGGGCTACCCCCTTCTTCATATGAGAGAGGGCATACACGACACATTTATCGTCATTGTTGTAGACGTCTTGGTTAATCAAAAGGTACGCCTTGACTGAGTACAGCCAAGACATAGCAGTTTCGTGGCTACCATCATATTCAAATGGCATGCCAATCTTTAGTTCGGTGGGTTGGGCTGGAGCAGTAGGGGCTCCACCCTTTGATCCTAGGCCAAGGCCACCAGATCCAGATCCTGACATGGTAAATGGGCTTCCAGGTTTAAGGCAAGGTTGAGAGGTGAGGGGATGGGGGGATCCTAAAGAGGATAGTACATTCTGGAGGGTGTTCTGAAGGAAGCTGGTGTCGTCCTCAGATGGTGAGGGATTTGGGTCAGTCGGGGTGTGTGCTTCAATGACACTATGTTTGGTGTCTGAGCTTGATGACTCAGGTTCAGGTTTGCATGGTTCAAGTGGGCTTGCCCACAATCTGTTCCTTCGAGGGAAAATGGTGTCTCGCTAAACAGTGGACAGTCAGGCACGATGGCCAGGATGTAGACTAGAGCTTTTGTTATGCTAAGACCGAAGTCTGTAATGTAGGCCGAGCCCAAGTAGTCATTCTACGATGCGACGATCGTAACCTTCTGTCTGAAGGATTTGTCGTAGTTCTGAGTGAGAGCTGGGGAGCTCAAGTTCAAAGTTCTGAGGAACTAGCCAGTAGATTGGGCAGCTCTAGTCTGAGGGTCTACTCTAGACTAGATGTGACTATATATAGTACAGAGGGAGAGGCCTCAAGATGACCTCATGTAGCTAAAGGGATAAAGGCCATTGGCCAGAGTCCTACATGTGTTGAACATGTGTAGAGAGAAGATATTGCTATTGGCCGAGCCAAAGCACGAGTCAAAGGAACAAGAGAGAAACGCATAAAACAAGGTCAACAGTGTCAAACAGTCAAAAAGAGAAAGAAAGTCCCACAGCGAGGCATGAATCATAACAGAAGGTGCCCAAACTGCTGGTGGTGGTGGTACACATCAATGGACATCCAGCTTGAGTGTTAATCAATACCAGATCACTGGCCAACTTCATGTCAGTGATGCTTGCTGAGCAATTGAGAGTACCCTGCATACCTCTTGAAAAACCCCTCACTATCCAACTCACTGTCCAAGGCTCGAGATCAAAAGTAAACTTCAGTACTAAGGTATGCTTGCAGTACCAAGGTATCAACTGTGAATGGTACTTCAATGTGATGAATCTCCAAAATTATGATCTCATCCTCAGGATGCCTTTCCTATATCAGCATAAGGCTATGGTTGGATTGCACTCCCCACAAGTGGTGATCAGCAGTAAGGAACCTACTGAAATGAGGGGTGAACAGGTATTGACTTTGGAATCTCGTGCCACTGAGGTGTATCACGAGAGCATAGAGAAAGTATGGCAATACTTACAAGAGTTAGCAAAGCCATTGTGCTCTCAAGCTGGAGCCACCATGCTACTGCCATTTCAGGCTATCAACCACAAGATACCCCTCATCAACGAAGGGAAGATATACCCTTGGAGACCTTCAAAGTGCCCTGAAGCATTGAGACTGCTGTGGGTCGAAAAGAACACATACTTAAAAACAGGTTGCTGGGAACTCACCACCACTTGCAACACCTGTCCTATGCTATTGATTCCAAAAGCTGGGAACCCACCACATCTCTGGGTCATAGTTGATCTTTGGGAATGAAACAAGAATACCCATAAACTATCTTTGCTGATGCCAGACATGGATGGCATCCTTAGATGAGTAGTGAAGAAGCTGTATCAATCGATAATTGACAGTGCTGATGCCTATGAGCAAATACATGTCATACCTGAACATGTAGAGTGCATGGCTGTAACCATGCCCAATGGTAATATGGTCAGCCATGTCATTCAACAGGGTGATTGTAATGCGCCAGCCACCTACCAAGCATTGATGAACCACATATTTGGTGAACACATCAGCTCCTTCTTGGATGTATACCTTGATGACATCGTCATCTATTCCAATAGCTTGGAAGAACACATCAGACACATTAAGATCATGCTTGAGATTCTTACCCAAGAAAAGCTGTATCTGAGTGAAAAGAAGCTCCAGTTTCTCTGTAAAGAGGTTAAAATCCTGGGGAGGGTGGTGACTGACAATGGCATAAAAATGGATCCTGAAAAGGTCAACTGCATCGTCAACTGGAAGGTGCCTACCAACCAGACACTATGCAAGGGATTTATCAGATCAGTAGGCTACCTTGTGGATGACATTTACAAGGTGCATGTACTGTTGGGAGTGCTCACCAAAGCCAGTGCCAAGACTCACCCTTTCTGATGGACATTCACTGAACAACGTGCCTTTGATACTGTCAAACAATATGTTGCCACCTGTGCACCTCATTGCTGTGTACTGCTGGACTACAGTTCCAATGGGGACCCCATCTGGGTGATGACCGATGCCTGTGGAAATGGTATAGGTGGGGTAATAGTGCAGGGTCCAGACTGGAAGACATCCAAAGTGGCCACATTCTACTCTGCGAAGCTATCATCGGCCCAATGAAATTATCTGGTGCACAAACAGGAGTTTCTTGCCAGGGTCGAAATGATGCTGCACCATCATGACATATTGCAGGGCACTAAGTTCACTTGGGTGACTGACCACAAAAGTCTGACATACCTTCTTGAGCAAAAGGACCTCTCCAGCCATCAAGCATGCTGGCTTGAAAAGCTGGCTGAGTTTGATTTCAATATCAAGTATGTACCAGGTGAGGAGAACATCCTCCCAGATGCACTATTGCGAATGTATGAGTTTGACACACCTGGTACTATCCACACACTGACTGAATACCTTCACTATGATGTGGATGTAGAGGAATCAGTGGGACCAGAATTGAGGAAATTGGTAATCAGTGCACCTGTCTATGTTGGTCTGGAGGCTCTAGCTGTCTCCCTCCATCCTCGAAAGCTGGCTCATCCCCCGATCGAGATGGGGACAGAGGCGCTATTGGCCCTGCCAGGCACATCTAACAGGACTGCTGCAATGAAGTCAGCATCCTCGACTTCCAAGGCTCATAACAAGACAGTCAAAGATTCACCATCAGATACACAACAGGCTGCTCCCCAAAAGCAGCAATACTGGCACTGGCCTCCACCACTGCCTGCTGAAACTGGTAGGCCCAAGACCAGCACTGAATTCACTAGTCAAATGAAGAATCAGTTCGTTCTACTGGGACCAGGTGAATGAACAAAGGGGGGAAAGGATGGAAAACATACCCCAATAGCACCCATACATGCAGGAGACATGCCTCAGGACACACATACCAATGATACTAACCACGTGATGACCACAAATGGCTCACTGTCAGATGATCAAAATGTAAGCAACAAGCATGGAACTCATATACCACTTGTAGTCTACCCAAATAATGAAGGATTGTTGGAGGCTGCAAGAGACAGATACCACCAAGATCTGTTCTTCAAACAGATTGTTGATGATCCCAGCACATTTAAGAACTTTGAAGTCACACCTGTAGAAAAGGGCTGTAGGCAGCCTCAGTAGTGACTCAACTACTATATGTATTGAAGTACCTGTAGGCAGCTACAAGGTATCAGTAAGTAGTCTAATATAAGATAGATATGGACTTACCCTCAGTAGTGACTCAACTACTGAGGGAACAGTATGAAAAACATACTACTAGGTGCGCTCTAAGCGCTTATGTAATCATAAGAAACTCGCACCAAAATCAAGATATCACACTGGGGTGATTCAATCTCCAACAACACCTGATGGATTTGTTCAATTAAAACTGCCAGATTGAATGGTATTCTGTGTCCTGGACATAGAAGTAAATGGTAGAAAGCTAAGGGAAATGGTAATCGACCAAGCCCACTTGCTACTCACTCACTTGGGTGCAAAGAAAACCACATCCTACATAAGAGAATTCCTATGGTGGGATACTATGGTAAAAGACATCACAGATTTCTGTACTTCATGTTGGAACTGTCAGCGAAGCAAACCTCCAATGCATAAACTGTTTGGGTTGCTGAACCCATTACCCATTCCATCGCAACCATGGGAAGCGATTGGCATGGACTTCATAGGACCGCTGCCCGAATCAAAAGATCAAAACGGCGAATATGACTCTATAACAGTCATCATTGATTTGCTAATGTCTATGGTACACATAGTACTGAGTAAGACCACTTACACTGCTCGTGAGATTGCAGAATTGATGTTCGCAGAAGTATACAAATATCACAGACTGCCTTGAGTGATAGTTAGCAATCACAACATCCTGTTTACAAGTTCATTCTGGACCCACCTCAATGGATTAATCAGCATTAAACAAAAAATGACCAGTGCATATCACCCAGAGACAGATGGTGCTATGGAGCGCACTAACCAAACAATTGGTCAGATGCTTTGTAGTTGCATTGGCCTGAATCAGAAAGATTGGGTGTCAAAATTGCCTGCCATTGAATTCGCAATCAATAACACTACCTCAGAAATGACTGGGCACTCACCGTTCTTCCTAAACTTGGGACAAACACCCAGGCATATGATATAGGATGCCCCTACAAAGGACAAGTACCCGAGCATTAGGGCTTTTGCAAATAAGATGAAACTCACATTGATGGATGCCCATGATGCTATCTTGAAGGCACGCATCAAACAGACAATCGGCACTAATAAAAGGTGCTGGGTATCCCCCTTTGCAAAAGATGATCTAGTCTATGTGTCTATGAAAAATGTCAGCCTGCCAAAAGGAACATCCTGGAAGCTCATTCCGAAGTTTATGGGACCTTACTGTATCCTCCAAGACTATGGAAACAATTCCTATTGGATAAAGCTACCTCAGAACTTGAAACAAAGAGGTGTTCACAACATGTTCCACTCTTCATTACTGAGAGTACACATACTGAATGATGACTGGAAGTTTCCTGGGAGAAGGGATGACCAAATCCCAGAACTAGGAGGTGATACCTGCGAATGGGCTGTTGACTGGATACTGCAACATCATGGCAGCCATGGCGATGCAATGTTTGAGGTACAGTGGTCAGCTGGAGACTGAACCTGGCTGCCTTATGAAAAAGTAATGCACTTAAAGGCACTTACTGATTATCTTGAGGTAATTGGCATTGATGGAATAGAAAATTTGAGGGATGTGGGTGATGGGAACTCATCCAATGATGACCCCCAGGTGTTTGCCAGACACATGGCACCCCAATCCCAGGGATCCCATAAATATCTCCCAAACAGATTTCCTAAGTTCCCTTCAGGACAGCCTACCTCTCAGCCAAGGCTACTCACCTGTCAGCACCATACCTCTGTTCTACAATCTCCCCCTCATCACTCGCCCACCATTCCCTGACATTGCCAGAAACCATGCAGACCACCTCACCACTCCCATCGTCCTCCTCCCTGATGTCATTGCTATCACTGTGGCTGTGAATGCCATCACCCTCTAGGCAATCCTCACCACAAGCACTCAAGCCATAACCCTCATCAACCTCATTGTAACCACTCGATGACCAAGGCCTCTGATCACCTATACTGTCAGCCACGGTCTCGTTATGAACTTCGAGGCACCTCCCGTCCTAAAAGGAAAGCTCCCACTGTTGCCAGATCAGTTCATCTGACACCAATCTCACCCCTAGATGAAGAAATCTTGCATCATATGCTTTCTGATATCGTGAATGAGTTAACCAGCTTGATCTTAGACCCCCACCTACCACTAGACAGGCTAATACTAGGCCCATGTCAACCCCATCTCCCGATCCCAATATCCAATGAGCCTGCACTGACTACTTCATAGTCCGAGTGGTCTTGGGCTCTGGGGGTGTGGACCACATTCTTGTCCACTGCAAACAGGTCAAGTCCTATTTCCTATATGACAAAAAGTTACAATGGAAATTGGGGGAAATACCTCCTACCCCAGTCAGTTATCTCCAATTCAGGGACACCTATACTCGGGATGCTAGGATGAGGGCTTGCTTTGCATATTGCGAACCCAGACATCATGGTGGATTTCGTGTCATCATTCCTGGGCCAGCTCCCATGCCAGAGATTGTTCTGGGAGCCAATGCTGACCTTCATAGCCATGAGGAAAAGGAAGGTGGTAGAGTGTTGAGTGGCACCCAGGCTGAAACAGTAGAGGACTTACTTTGGGAGCTGGCCAAATGCATGAAGAAGCAAAAGAAGAAGACACACCAGGCATATGTGGACCATAGCAAATGAAGGGAAGGTGATCATCATGGTAGGGGGCTGCTGGATGACCACCCCAAACCCTCCACCAAAGCTAAACAGTCTCATCACCAACGTCCCTATACCAAACCTAAAAGATCAAAAAAGGAGAAAGAAGCGATGGAGGCATACTCTGAATACTCTGCTGAAATCTCCACCAACATGTTCGGCAATCTGTTCAGTGACATAGATTTCTTCCCATCTGTCCTCAACACTCGCCCTATCGCTGGCCCTAGTGGCATTTTGGACGAGGTCACTGGCATTGTCACTGATGAAGCTGCAGCTGAGCCTACCATGGGGGAACAGGCTTATGAAGTTGACAAGGAGGGAGCAGTCAACGAAACTATGAAGCCTGATGCTACTATGGAGAATGCTGAGTGATGCATAGTGGGAGTCTAAAGGGTGTGTCTCACCCTTGAAGGGGGGATTGTGAGGATGCAGCCTGATGTGGAAGGGCCAGTTGTTTAGATGATTTCTTCTGTTTGATGTCTGTGTTCACTTCTCTTTATTTGACATTTGATCCTGCTTTTCCCATACAGACATGATATATTCCGTGCCTAGCAGATACCCTATAAAAAGGGCCTTGTATCATACTGTTATGCACTGGAAGCAATGATGGATGTTATGACTAATAACATTAAAAAAACATTGAATACACAGATACTATGTTTCAAGCCTGTTATCTGAAATAACATGTGATAGAACATTGCTTGTGTTCTCATATAGATGTTCTTGCTGATTACAAGCTAATAACATTTTATATGTTATGCACTAAAAACATAGCATATGCTGTTGCAATGTTCCATCTCAAAACATTGAGCATCAGATTATTTATGTTATGAGCCCAAATCATTGCTAGATTAGCAGTATTGATCAATTTGCTAATTGGACAGTTTGACAATTCAACCATTTTCACCAATCTACCATTCGCCCAATTAGCAATTGGGTGAATTGCTCATTGGTACAAATTGCTAAATGGCTGCAGGTTGGGGTTATTTAAGCTCCGATGTAGGTACTTGAAATATTTTAAGGTCCACAGTAGCTACTGCAGAGATATTCAAACTCTGACATAGGTACTTGAAATATTTTAATGACCTCAGTAGCTACTGCGGAGATATTCAAACTCCGACATAGGTACTCGAAATATTCTAAGGTCCACAGTAGCTACTGTGGAGATATTCAAATTCCAATGTAGAGGTACTCGAAATATTTTAATGACCACAGTAGCTACTGTGGAGATATTAAAACTCTGCTATAGGTACTCGAAATATTCTAAGGTCCACAGTAGCTACTGTGGAGACATTCAAACTCTGACATAGGTATTCAAAATATTTTAATGACCTCAGTAGCTACTGCAGAGATATTCAAACTCCACTATAGGTACTCAAAATATTCTAAGGTCCACAGTAGCTACTGCGGAGATATTCAAACTCCGATGTAGGTACTCAAAATATTTTAATGACCTCACCTATGTCAGAGTTTGAATATCTCTGCAGTAGCTACTGAGGTCATCAAAATATTTCGAGTACCTACATCAGAGTTTGAATATCTCCGCAGTAGCTACTGTGGACCTTAGAATATTTCGAGTACCTATGTCGGAGTTTGAATATCTCCACAGTAGCTACTGAGGTCATTAAAATATTTTGAGTACCTATGTTGGAGTTTGAATATCTCTGCAGTAGCTACTGTGGACCTTAAAATATTTCAAGTACCTACATCGGAGCTTAAATAACCCCAACCTGCAGCCATTTAGCAATTTGTACCAATGAGCAATTCACCCAATTGCTAATTGGGCGAATGGTAGATTGGTGAAAATGGTTGAATTGTCAAACTGTCCAATTAGCAAATAGATCAATACTGCTAATCTAGCAATGATTTGGGCTCATAACATAAATAATCTGATGCTCAATGTTTTGTTGGAGATTGAATCACCCCAGTGTGATGTACATTTTGGTGCGAGTTTTACTTGCTTACATAAGCACTTAGAGCGCACATAGTACTACACTTTTGGTACTATTCCCTCAGTAGTTGAGTCACTACTGAGGGTAAGCATACATATTCTTTATAGTATACTACTTACTGATACCTTGTAGCTGCCTACAGGTACTTCGATATATATAGTAGTTGAGTCACTACTGAGGCTGCCTACAGATATATTTCAAGAGGTTATGAGCCCCGCCTAGCGTGGAAATTTTCATTGTAGGCAACTCGTGGGCAACTCGTATAGAAGCTACTCAACAAGTCCACAATAATATCTCTACTACCTTCGAGGCTAATGGACTGCTACCTAATGGATCCACCTGAGCTCGGAGATCATGGCGAGAATTGGACCAACTATGGGAGTTGGGTCCTCGAAGCCATAGACATAGAAGGCTCAACAGGTATCCTACTGGGGTCTGAAACACAACCAACGCATCCAAAACAGCTGGAAGGACGTGGCCCAGGCTGGGCGCCACAGTCTGATGAGGAACGAGATGAAGTCGCGGTCTGGCAAACCGCTGACAACATGTGGCGACAACGGGCTGCAATGGCCCACCACCTTATTATTTCGGGACTACCTGACTCGATTCTAATGCTATGTATGCATTTAGAAACCCCTCATGAGACGTTCGCCTACCTCGAGAACCGCTATGGTTCAATTCCGAGAATGGCAAGCTGGCTGCATGCTGAGGAGGCTATGCAGCAAAACAACTCGTCATCTGAGCAGAACGCGGCTAGTGAAACAATTCTGAATACCAGTGACAGCCATGACGAGCCTGATACCCTACCAGGAGAGGAAGGGGGCTCTCCAGACAGCTCGAACAACTGCGCCGAGATCGAGACTGGGTACCTAACACCCGAGTCTGAGGTCATAGACGTGCAGGGAGTGGAGGTCAACCCACTGGTGGATACACAGCGAGGTGAACGCACAAGAACACTTGACCCGCCTGACAAGAGGAGTCAGTATGTGGCCAACGAGGTTACAGAGGGCCGAGACATACTTGAGTGGAGATCTGAGGCACCCAAGCTTGCAGGTAACACCACTAGACAGTGCAGCAGACATCCTGTTGAATACGGTTCACAAATGTCTGTCGAACACAATGAGCGTGTCCAGACGAACGGCGAGACGATCGCCAACGTACCAGATCCACCCCACACTCAGGTCGAATGTCCTATACTGCAGGACCCACTGTCGGTGCAAATGTGGAGCGCTACGACCATGGAGCTCAAGTTGCCATGTACACGAAGGTACAGTGAGGTGCAACAAGGAGGACAACTGTCTGCACAAAGTCGCTCGCTGGCACTACTACCTGACCTATCATTCCGGAAAGCTTGGCCACCCGATCGTCATACAAAGCGAAGCATGCCATTAATGGCTGACAGCAAGGGTCAACACCCTGAATGGGAGACGAAACAGATGAACGACTTACCTGTGTCGCCCGAACCACCTCCGACTGGTGTCCCACTCATTCCTTGGCTCTATCGGGTACCCCGTCGACGTGGAAGAGTCAAATCGAGCACTGAAAGTGTCAGCTACGCTCGGACGAGGCGAAACGCCTACCATAGTCGAGCAGTGCCCATGCGGCTACTTCCGCCTCCTTCAACATCCTCAAAATGGTCCATATACCTTGCGGGAGGATTACAGACGATGAGCGTATGCTATAATAAGGTCAGGAGTGCACGACGAGTTGAAACGAGAGGAGACACACACCGTATAGCTGGCATTCCTATGCCGCTGCTTCAAACCGTCTCAAACCCCTCCAAACAACTCTGGAACATCACCAACGCTTACTGGTGGCAGGGGGTATCACCTGGATTGACGCTGAACAATGAAAAATGGTCGAGAAATCTTCGTATGGCCAAACGGCCACCTTGCAGTAGCGGTAGGAAGGGAGACAACACGTGTACCGGCATATACCTAAACGGCTTACCTGCGCCATCCAAACCCGCTCGATACGGCCTCTCGCATCCTCCTGGGACCCTCAGGGACCCACACCGACGTGGCAGGATCAAGACGAGGGCTAAAAACGTCAGTAGATCCGAAACGAGAGCCAGCAAGGCCTCCAAACTCACCACTCCCATTCCGCCACCTCGCAAGCTTGCGAGACTCCTCCGGAACGTTGCTAACACTTACTGGCGGCAGGGGGTGCCTCCCGGACGGACGCAGAACGACAATAAACCCGTTATATTCAAGACGGCGGCCCTCGCGATCACGGTACAAGGCCAAGGAGCGCGTGCACTACAGCCATCTCCGAAACGGGAAGTTGCCACAATGCGGCGTGGCAAACACTCGCACACAACACTCGCACACAATGGACTTGAGGCTGCACTTGCAGCAATTATACTCGTTTTATTCCAATATTCGGTATACATTTTTTCTATTGAGTCCTATATTCTTCACCCCTCCTAATCACACAGTGGAGCTTCAGGGGGTGTGTTGGAGATTGAATCACCCCAGTGTGATGTATATTTTGGTGTGATGTTTACTTGCTTACATAAGCGCTTAGAGCACACTTAGTACTACACTTTTGGTACTATTCCCTCAGTAGTTGAGTCACTACTGAGGGTAAGCATACATATTCTTTATAGTATACTACTTACTGATACCCTGTAGCTGCCTACAGGTACTTCAATATATACAGTAGTTGAGTCACTACTGAGGCTGCCTACAGCCCTTTTCTACATGTTTTGAGATGGAACATTGCAACAACATATGCTATGTTTTTAGTGCATAACATATAAAATGTTATTAGCTTGTAATCAGCAAGAACATCTATATGAGAACACAAGCAATGTTCTATCACATGTTATTTCAGATAACAGGCTTGAAACATAGTATCTGTGTATTCAATGTTTTTTTAATGATATTAGTCATAACATCCATCATTGCTTCCAGTGACGGGGATGCTCTTACTACCTCAGAAAAATACCAGACCCTTTCGTTTGGAAATTTGAGTAGTACTTTGAGAATCCTTTCTATTGTGTCGAGGTTGCAAGTCTTCTAAACTTCGCATCCGCGGTACACCAACCATGCCATTTTAGGCTCTGTCGTGTTCTTTCCGACTGTGACTTAGCTTTAGCGGTTGTCGGTGAACTGCTGGTATTGCTGGGTTCGCACTTGAGCGACATTACGACCACCGACAGCGTGATTGCCTGCGAAGAAGGGGGAGGCTGGTTCGGCGAGGGAGCTTGGCATGGGCAGCGCGCTTTCTGGTGAGCTGCCAGATGGACCCGGGTGTATCGATGTTGTCGTCGACATGATGGGGTGTAGTGTCACACTTGGTTACGATCGTTGGACAAGAGCGCCATAGCGTTAAAAATCCCCTAGTCCATTCACAGATCCGGCAACACTGGTGAACGGCCTCGGATATGCTGTGCAAGCCGCTTCAATGTATCCCACAAATGATCAGAGAGACTAGCGTTAGAATTAAGTCCAAGTGTAGTTACCCATCAACCATTGCTTCGTTTTCTGTGCAAACGCGATCAACTCAGTCATCTGACTCACGCCCTCAGCCAACTGCGGTACGTCACAATCTCGAAAATTGCTGATATTCGAGGCGCGCTGGCGACCTCCAAGCTTCGCATAATCAGCCGTGGGATGCCAAAGGCATTCACAAGCTGATGAATCATTAATGAGTACCCGATTGGTCCCACTGCCTATCTTCTTCCGTGCGATGGGTGCCCGGAGCACAATGCGGACTGGACGTAGGGTTGTTGTGTGCCCTAGGCGTCCTGGGTGGCTCGATAACGCGACTGCTACTAATGCCACCCAGAGAGATATAGTTCTTTTGTACGTTCGCATCGAATTGGAAATACTCGATTTTGAACGAATATGGAAACTGTTATGGAGGTGTTTGCGTGGAACCCGGAGCCGGGCATAATAACATGTGAAAGGTATGCGGACCTCGCAAACACCGCGTACCCGTTGGTATACTTGTATGCCATCTACTCTACCGCTGCATGAGCCTGGCCCAATAGTCATTCTCGTGTGTCGTCAAGCGAGAGTGACATCGACTTTACGCCGGACTGCGTCGTTACCAGCAAAACCGGAGTGACATGGAATGGCCAATTTCCGTTTAGTGAGACGCGTGAATAAGATGTGGCAAATGCGAGCCGTGCACGTGCAAAGCGGTCTAGCCTCTGGTTGTCCTTCCACGGCGTGATATCCATCACCACGTTCAAGATAAAGTAATCCTTTACTAGGTCATCCCAAAACCTTCCTGTCGGATGATCATTAACAAACGCCACAACGGCCGAGGAGATAGGATGGCTAACCTCATGGCCCCCGCCCGAAAGCCGACCACTAAACTGCAGCAGACGAATGCTCCCCAAGCCAAATCCCACAAGTCAATACTACTCGTACATCAGGTCAGGATCTCATGGCATATAGTAGATCCCAGTGCTGTACCGACACTCAAGACGGGGATATCGCATTTGGTTGTTGTTGCGATGCGCCTAGAGATCTGATGTAGCAAGTTTCATAGGGTACTGCGTCATCGACTGTCCTTGCAGTGGACGCGGTGCGATAGGCAGTTGCACTGAAGTGATTGTCGTTGCTGAAGGGGAGATTGAGTTTGTGGAGGCATCCGTGCAGCCTCAGGTGGGACGAGTGAAGACGGTAGGAATTGCGACTGCGAGGGCCGTGGGGTATGGTCTGGTCTTGTCTGGTCTGGTCTGTCATAGTGGTCTGCCAGGTGGTCCTTGTAAGTGGGACCATGATCGCTGTAGTTTTGCTATACATGCTTCGTCATAGGGGAGGGACAAGGCAGACGAGTGGGCGGCCGCGGCGCATTTCCCTGGGACTGTATAAATTCAGAACCAAGCGTCAGTGTCGACGGGGGTTGGAAGCCTGGACGTGTCTGTGGAGGGTTGGTAGCATTGGACAGCCCGTCAACCATCGACCGAGTCATTTCCATGCCATCATTCTTGGTGACCCGAGGACAAACAGGAAATGTGGTGCGCTCTTTGGTATTCGAGTCACACCAAAGATCATGTTCGCAGGAAACTAAGGATCAGAGATGCCGACCGTCGAACGTGTTTTACCGATGAGTCATATCAATCTTCTAGAGAGTGTGGAAAAGTCGGTGAGGATTCTGGGGAATTGCTGAAACGCCTTGTACAAGGGTGATCGAGGAGTCCCGTGAGAACATTTTCTCGTGGTCCATGGCCTTGCTGACTGTCTCTCGCGAGACCACCTTGGAGCCATACAAGGTCAACGGAGTGGACCTGTCGGGAGGGGCGAGTACTTTGCACCGTCATTCCGTGATCTACTCACTCATCATGTGTGTCGCATCAGCTCCAAAAAATCGAATACAGGGCTTCGAGTTTCAGTTGGCAGCTCTAGGTAGCAACGGTCTGTAGGTTGCCAACACTAATTAATGCTTCTTGCAGGCGTCTCGTAGGCAGCAGGTGTTCTAGCCTCCGAAAACCCTATGTCAGCAAATCGCGTCGACGCCATTGCATCCGGGCCAATTCCTCAACTCTCTCCTGTGGCTCCCTCTCCCCATCCACAGCGTCAGGATGTTTCAAGAACGATAGATAAGCTCGTGCCTCTGGAAAATGACCAGCAACATAACAATAGCGATGACAGCCTAAGGCAGAGCCAAATGGAACAATCCCTTAAGCGATCCGTGACACTCGTCATTTGGTACCAGGTTGGGTGCAGCATTGCTTTATGGGATGGGGACTAAAGGAACCCACAGTCTAATCGTGACCCTATACGCCTCAAGCACGAAATACCCACCTTTCCCCTGTTTCAGATTTCCCATTTTCCTTCCCTCATTTCGGACCTTGAGTTGACACCAGCTTCTTGTCTCGACACATATAATGTCACCAGTCGGCACTGGGAGCAACACATGATCACTACAGTCCGTACCGTCGAGTCGGAACAGAGACTACTGTACAAGTTAAGAAAAAGCTTGCTTTCCGGCCTTGCAGATGAGGAATGCAAAGGTCTTTCGGAGGAGCTTGCACTGCAACCCAAGCAGAACCAGGATCAAGTCGCTAGTCCCGTCCTCTCTTCTATGTCGCACAAGCGAACACTTTCTGGTGATGCTGAAGTTTCATCGCCCAAACGTTTCTTCGTTCCTGAGAACTATTCTCCTCATTCCATGTACATCCCATCGATAGGCTATATGGTCCCTCACACTATACCCTACGCCACCTCGCTCGCTAGCACCCCAATAACGGGCCCACCCCAAGTGCGACAGGGTGACGGAGCCGAGTCGATTCCTCCAACTGAACCCTCATTTCATGGGGCTGTTGGACTTCAGTCTCCCGTTATTTCTCAGACTCCATTATACAATGCCAACGCGCCCAGCATGTTTGTAACTCCCATCACTCGAACTTCCTCATCCCATCAGCCGCATCCGCCAATGAAACGCTGGCCCAATGATTACACGGTCTCCGAAATCGCTGACGGCTTCCGGACCATGGATACCATAACTACACAAACTCCCACCATCACGCAGCGCGTGGCGTTTGAACGCGTCTTCGGTTGTCGATATGTTAAGAGCACCGTGTGTCGGCATCGTGCAGTCTATCGGAAGGCGGATCCTACTATACGAGAAGCATTCGAACGAATGGGAAGTGATGAGCAGGCGGTGTGGGGTGAGTTTGTGAAAAAGGTTGAGGGGAAGTTGATGGCCACGCCTAAACCGACCGGCGGTGGGGACGGGGAAGGAGTGTCCCATAAAGTGAGCGCCACTCTGGATCCCGATGTAACTTCCGATGTCCGTATCCGTGAAGTCGCTTGCCAACCTCACACGAATCTACGATCAGGTAAATTCTTCGCACCTTTGAATCGTAAGGTTACCAGTTTGTCATTCTCAATACTTCGCAGATCCGGCATTGTAACGGTGTCCAGCCGGTAGGAATTGGCGGACTTTCGTCCCTGGAGACGTTGGGGAGGTTGTTGTTATTTCCACAGAACATACTGCGGCCCTTGCGTGAAGCCCGGTGGAAACAACCATAGCAGCGGAATGACACTATTATTGGAGAGTACAACGCGGCCGCCCTATTACAATTACCATATCGAAAGTCATCCAGTTGCAAGACTCTGCGCCAGGCTGGCGGTTGGGCACCTCTCGATTGGTCCTCAGGCCCTAGAAGCGGACGGTGACTACAGAGCGGCACAGTACACCCTTCTAAAACTCGTTTTCTTATTTCCTAGGTTTCAATGTTTTCCCTCCTCCCTGATTGAAGGTTCGCAGGGCTGTAATTATCATACGGCGCGCAGGCTCGGAAAAACCTATATACGTTACCTCAGAACTTTTTTTTATATAAAATCCCTAATGGATAAAAGGATTATACCAGCAGGATCACTTAGCCAGATCCCATGTACCACGCTGTTGCGAACGTCCTTGTGCACACATAGTCTCAACAAGGCACAAATCCGCTCGACGGAAGATTCTGGACGAAGTTCGAAAATGCCGTAGTTATTTCGTATCCCACGCGTAGACGCCCTTCATATAATGAACGAAATCACAGTCGGCGCTTGCCAGTCTGATTTGTGATGTGGCCGTTTTCAACTAGTAACTCGGTGCCAGTGGCAAGTCTGAAGGACCTGGATGAAGGATATGACTATGTGATAGTCGGTATGTACAACCATCTCACGATTCATGTACCGCTCAACTCACAAGCATCTGGTGGATGTGGATCCCTTTAACAGGTGGTGGTACCGCAGGATGCGTACTTGCGAACCGCCTAAGTGCTAATCCTCAGAACAAAGTCCTCCTCGTAGAACGTGGGCCAGCGGATGTGTCATGGACGTCTCGTATACCGTTGTTTTCGGCGAACTTCGCAGCCGACCACAGACTTGCGCGTAAGTTAGAGAGCGAAGAAGAGCCTGTTGTTGGGAAGGCCGTAGAAATCTTCCAGGGAAATGCGCTGGGCGGTTCGACGCAGATCAATCATATGTTCTATACCCGTGGCCCATCTGGCCAGTATGACCGATGGGAACGCAACGGTGCCAAAGGATGGGGATTTAAATCATTGTTACCCTATTTCATCAAGGCGGAACGTGCAGAGTACGACGCAAGTCCGAGTGTGCATGGTAGCAACGGTGAGTCGTCTTGATTCCGCTCAGTCATGACTTTTTGACTTGCCCCTCAGGAGAGTGGATTAACCGTCAAAATGGTCCCTTCTTCTATTCCAGTTTTGAACAGTAATGATGAGTCCTTTGGTCATTAAAACGCTACGTCCTGATGCCTGCTGTAGCTCTGCCCAAGCATGTCAGGCCCTTGGTCTATCGCGCATTCCAGATGTAAACGACCCGCAAAACGTTCCGATCGGCTGGGCTACTATTCCCGTTACCCGAGATGCGAACCAACATAGACATTCAACTTTCTGGGCGTTTCTCCCGCCAGCCCTGATGCAGGCACGCAAAAACAATCTTCATGTTCTTCTAAATACAATCGTCGAACGGTTGATCATGGAGAAAGAGGGAGATCAGCTGGTAGTTCGGTCGGTGGCTCTGGGGCCCACGGATGGACAAGCTGATGGCGGAGCTTCCGTTCAAGTACGCGTACGACGGGAAGCAGTCGTATGTGCTGGTACATTTGGATCTCCCCAGATCCTCATGCTGAGGTTAGTGCATTTTCGTCTTTCAGAACGCGCATTGACGAGCGCGGAAGTGGCATTGGACCTTCAGAGCATCTCAATGATATGGGTATCCCGGTACTACAAGAACTACCTGTTGGGGAAAATCTAGTGAATACCTCTCTTTGTTACGATTCCCGTTATCTTGACACGTGTCGTTACAGCAAGACCACTTCGGCGTGTTCACCAAATATCTAGTTCCGCTCCACGATTCAATTCTGCGTACCAGCCGCCAGCCGCTATATTTCATCTGGGAAGTCCTCCGATACTTCCTTTTCGGCACTGGTGTCCTCCTTGCCCCTGTCGTTCAAATGGCCATTTTCGCCTGTACGGCGCTCCTGGACAAACACGGTGTCCCTCGGGAGGAAAAGAAGCCTGAAATAGATTCAGTACCAGATCTGGAGATAATGCCACTGGCGCACGCTCATGGCCTTGCGGAAAAGGATGCGACCCGTGGGGGCTTCGCGTTCCTCACAGTTTTGCTTACTCCCGAGAGTAACGGTTCCGTTCGGTTACGGAATAATGATCCTCGTGCAACTCCCCGCATCAGCTTCAACTACCTCTCGGCGCCATCCGATCGCACACGCATGCGACATGGGCTTCGGCTAGCACTGCGCCTCGCTAGAGGTCTGTGGCAACAAGGATACCAGTTGGAACCCGCCGAGGCCCCACCTCTGGATGCTGAAATTAGTGACGACACGCTGGATCGTCAGATTGCAGAGCAGGGGTGTACGACATATCACTATACCTCAACTTGTGCGTTGGGCTCGGTTGTGGACAACGATCTCATCGTGAAGGGAACTCGAAATCTGCGTGTTGCGGATGCGTCTGTCTTTCCGGAGGTTCTGGCTTGTCATTTGCAGGCGCCGGTCGTCGCTGTCGCGGAGAAGTGTGCGGATATGATGTTGTCGACACATCAGTTAGACGCGCTCCTCAAGTAGATACTGCTCACGCGTACCAGAGATTGTCCCGTAGAGAACTGTGATCGCTTGCCATAGACGTGTTTATCATATTACTGCCATTAGGCTGCGTTGGTCTTCAGCGTATGCTTTTGGCTGAGTCTACCACCATTTGATATTCCGTACTATCTACGTTTTATATGTTGTCTCTTTCCTCTGCCTCTTGGGGCTGACGAGGTATATATGTACATCTGTTTGTACCCGCGCTAAGTTCCCGCACGCCTCCGGTTTCCACCCTCATCACTCGAAACTGGCTGGGTCTGTGCTTCATAAGAAGAATTGAAATACAGATTGAATAAGTTACGAGGCTTGGTTCCTCATTAATCTGCTATTCGCCTAGTTTTTCCTTGTCCAGTGGATGTAGAAGGAGTCGTCCGGCCGGAGGGACGCTCGTCACGTTTAAGGGGTCTACTACCTTGTACTGACCACCCTCAACTTCCGGTACCGAGATTGCTAGCAGGGTAAGTACGATCATCTTGATCTCTGTGGTGTAAAGGTTAACTTGAGTAGTCAGATCTCTGCAGCTTGCATACCAGTAACCGCCAGAATGCGACCCGGACACGCCCACCTTCCGAAACCGAAAGGCAAGTACCCCGGATCGATCGTCGACGAGGCGGGCCCGTCTACCCACCTGTTCGGGTCAAACTCATTAGCTTTCTCACCGTACAGCGTGCGGCTGCCATGCGTGAGAGTGGTCATCGGATAGACGAAGCTGCCTATGCATCGACACATTAAACGAGACTGTTAGGCAGAAGCACTGCACCACAAAACCTTTTGGGATGGTGTATCCTGCGAGAGGAACGTCACGGGTTGTTTCACGGACCATACTCAAGGTATCTCCTTTAGTTCTGAGGACTTCACGAACAAAAGAATCCAGTACAGTTGCTCGCCGCAGGGCGTCATATGACAACTTTTGGATGCCACTACTTTCCATGCTGTCCACGACCGCCGACAACTCTTCGCGTATGGGAGCTGAGTACTCCTTTCGAATGGACAATTCGAACACCACCCAGACCGCGACGGCAGCTGTTTGGTGTACAGATGCGAAAATGAAACTGGCGAATTTTTGATCAGTTTCCAGAAATGCGACTTGCTAGTGCGAAATTTCGACGTACACGATTACCAGGGTCGATACCCACATTGCGGAAAGAATGGAGACGCGACCCTGGGAGTTCGTGTACATTCTGGCAATATAGTGGACAAGGGGCTCCTGCGGTGGCTTAGTGTGGTCTCAAAAGACATTTGTGTTCTGCTTACATTGTGTCTTTCCTCTTCGTTGGTGTCTTCTGACGTAAGTGAATTTAGGGAGCGGTATCTTCGTCCGCGAATCTCTTTCCATATGATTGGCACAATGACGCGACAATACTGGAACATAAGGACTTCCACCACCAGTCTCACCCTAAGGATCTCTGATTTGCTTTCTACGGTGGATAAGGCAATGCAGTACGCACCACGTGATGACTTTCCATGTCTTTGGGAACGTCCGTGCGAAAGGCGATGTATTTTGGAACATACCCGTCATGGTTGCGATCGCATGCGCTGTCTCCTCTGTGACTTGCACAGTACGGTCGGTGAGGTAGTTCTTTTGGTGGCCATCTCCATTCGTGAGTGATAAACTTGGCATCTTGGCTGATTAACGTACCTCGCCCACAACGGTGATTAACATTGCCTCCGCGACGCAACGGTGGACGTGCGCGAACAGGTCGACACCCTTCCCTGATTGTTGGGAGGTCTTTACGATTCTATGAGCTTGACGTTTGAAGGTGGGAAATACTAGGGACATCATACGGACGGGTCGAAGGCGCTCGCGATTACTGTAAGATCAAGAACTTACTCTGTTCAACTATCTTTTCCATTCGTGGAACGACACCCCCAGCGACCATCATGTGTACATTCTTGAAAAAATTGCCTTTGCTCAGGGGTATTATAAACCACAGGTTTAGGACCTAAAGGAGTGGGTGCGTCGTTCACATGTCAAAGAAAGGGTCGCTTCATGTACTTACCCTAGCTGTTCCAAGTTCAAAGCTGAAGTCTCGGTCGTTTGATATGACATCTTTGGTATACCTCTCGTTGACGATATACTCCAGCTATTCATGACGCTTGAGACCGGTGCCTACAGACGGTAAGACCGAACAAACCCTTCCTTTCCTCCACACTCCAACTACGGGTCCGTGATCCTTCAGGGCCGATTCATAGGCCTTCTGCGGAGATGAAAACAATTCCTTGGCCTTATCATATTCGGCGATTAAACACCAAGACCGTAATTCAGAAGCTCCACAACCTACTGGAATATCTATAATCGGAGGAAGCAGATTCGCCGGACTACGACCCGAGGGCTGTGTCGCATATGGCTGAGGGCTATTCGGCACCGGAATTTGCGTCCATCGTCGGGCAATCATGAAGAAGCAAAAGCCAGCACTGAGAACAATCAAGACCCCCGTTGTAACCTCTTGCGCGCTTCTTAACGCAGGAAATGTGTTGTGCAAGGTAAGTGATAGCACCATATCGGAGGCAGTCAACATGGAGGGAATGAGCGTTGTCAATGTTGTTCCCGAGACTTATCCGCAATCGAAGGGTTATAGTTTGTGGGAGGTGTGGAGCTTCTTATATTCACCAGGGGTGACTGCAAGAAACGGATTCTTGGTTTTCTCTGTAGCAAATGGATGGCGGTAAAGTGGTGCGTTCCCTCACCAGGTACCCTACTTATATGTCCGCCGGCCAACAACCCTTATTATGCGCCCGGGCGTCAGCACAGACAGTGCCGCAATGTGCCCCTGGATCCTGGGGGGAAGTAAGCAATGAAACAGGTACATAGGTCTGCGGCGACCGAAAGGTATATAAGTGGTGCATACGAACATGTGCATTTGGAGGCTTCGAGCGGGTCTTCCGAAGGCAGGGAGGACAATCCGGGTTAGATGAACAATCTACTACTGGTGGGTTACATACTTGTCTTTGTCTGTTGTCAGGCTGAGGGGGCGTTCCACTACCGGACGCTCGTCAATCGCAATTTACTTGTAGCATGCTAGATACTACCTGTGTCCCTCCGACAGACAACGTCACAGGGATGAAGAGGACAATGTCCGTGAAGCAAACCTGCCAACCAGTAGTGCGAACAGGCGTTTAGGATTCCTGACCACCATACAAACACATAATTAAGGCTTGGCCCTAACAAATAATATCGCAAGGAAGAAAAATAGTCTGCACACGCGGGCAGGGTCAGGTGAGAATATCTAGGGAGGCGGATCTCGGCCTCATGCTGGGCTCTTGTAGCGGTTCAAGCCCTGAAGGTATCCACATTGTCCCAAGACTTCTCTGTCCGCCTCCAGCAACCAGAGGCTTGGCTTTGCATAGCCACCCATCTCATCCGATCCAGATCGGAACACCATGAAACGTTCTGCCTTCCCCTGCTCGCTGCACTGCTGTAAGGTCCCTGCAACCGTGGTTCGCTGGTTGTTACGGACCCATTCTGACCCCGAAAACCAAATTGTAGCGCACAGGACGCCGATAACACTGACGTAGTTGTTTGTTAGTAAAACCATGGTTCCCGTTGCGAAGGAATGACTTGTAGTGATGCAAACGATTTGCACGGCGTTGAGAAAGAGGGGCAAGACGAAGTTAGTGACTGAAATGAAAACTATTTGTTGGATCCGCCTCCTGGTGTGACTAGCTTATGTTGATTGATGATGAGAAAGTATCATTTTCGTACTGTAGAGAAGTACTCACAATATTTCACCCTGGAGGTTCTAGTATGCAGGTTATATAGGAAGATGCTGACAGAATATCTAAATCAACTTTGCGTAAGGGGTAGCTGCTGTTGCGAGTATGTAGGGCAACCTCACAGATTGTCTAGCATCTGCATCGTCCATTCTGCGGTTATGTATGGATTCCGATACCACGTAGCCTGCGCATGTTGTTCCAGCGACTGTAGTACTTTCGTAGACTGAACGAATTCGCGGAGATATAAAGACTATTTAGTGCCGGTTAGAGATGGAGCTGAGTACAACCGCTGTACACTTGCCAGGACGATGAGACGACTGCATTTAATACACACTGGAAATATAAACATCTTGAAGAGAGTAGAACCGGGGGTCACGTTGACGGGGTATAGAGCAAGGAGACGGGTGAGTAGTATCGAATCATAAAACACAGGAGGGAAAATCGCAAAGAAGATCGTTGCAACGTAAATCCCTTCCCCCGTGGGACTGAATGGGTCGAAGATAGCTCTACCACTCGTGATTCCAGTTAGAATGCTCAGAACCACAGCAGTCGATATGGCTATGACATTCAGGCAAAATACGGGTCGCCTACGTGACTCGTGGGTCGAAAAGAGAAACAAAATGACCAACAAAGTGACCAGACATGAGGATAATGCAGTCACTCCGACGATAAATTCGAACGGAGGGCGAATAGTGTCGACGAAGTTCGAGATAATCAGCTGAGAGGTGGCAGTCTGCGACATATTGATCGACTGTTATGACTTGGTGAACGTTCAAGGAAATTATAATCGTCTGTGTTCCTATGTACCCCCTGCACATCCGAAGAGGCCCACGACCGCATCGGTTTCCACACAGAAATCGCATTTGGTTGATGAATGCCCATGGATAAAGTCATCAGACCATCCGGCCAAACCAGGCTATGCTGGTCAGTGGTGCATTGACGGTTCCAACTGTTAATGGGTAACTGACGATCAGTGCTAATGGCGTTTCCGAAACAGAGATAAAAGAACAATCAACCAACTGTGATCGAACATCTAACTGTACCCCGAACAGCTGCAAATGTTGCTTGTGGAATTCTCAGTTGCAAGGCAGAAGGAGAAGGTACACGTACTGTACATAGGCAAAAACCAGCTTAAATTGAGGACCGGAATTGCGGGTCACTTCTCAACGAAAAATAATTCTCTGGAAAGACATTATCGTTCAATGGTCACCAGCCACGCACGTTCAACTCTATTCATCGACTCTCTCCATGCACCACTGGATTAGATGATGAGATGATGTTCCGCATCCGCCCGCACCCGTATTCTCACTCAGGCCACCTTGCTCCTTCACCTACAGGAACAAGCACTAAATAATATCCCCAAGGCGGACCTGCCCTGCATCAAAAGGAGATGAAAGAGTGGATCAATAATTTGCAATCTCGGTGTATAATGCCCAGCCGCTCTCAGCAGGAACCACGTTGTTTTTTTGTTCCGGAATAATTGCTCCCGCAGATCAGGTACTCTACGCACCTTAAACTGACAGTTGCTATTGCTAGCCCAGATGCATTGGTTGGATTGAACTGCGTGTACACACATTCGTGAAGCTGTCAATGAAGGCAGAAACCCGCAGGTAGTGGCTTACATAAGTATTACTTCTATCTCCACCACGTGCCAGTAATGCCATAAGCCCTTGCTAGACGTGGGCATAACACTGGTTCGTCTCCCTTGGCGACACTCACCTGCAGGGTTTACGTGTCAGAGCTATTCATACCCTTCGTTCTACTTTCCCATCGCAATCCTTGGCCCTTGGGGCTTGCGCAGATGGTCTTTGTGACCGACGTCAAACACAACCGTGTGCCTGGTCTCTTCAGCGCCAGTCGGATTGTTACATTGCTGAGTTCGGTTCTCGTTGCGCTTAGCTCTGGCACAAATTATGTTTGGATTCTGCGATACCTTTTAGTCAGTCTATTCCTGATACTCTTTCCATAGATCTTTTCCGGTGGGTAGACGATAGAGCTTGTAAGGTGACGGGGACGATGTCCTGACAACTGGGGATCCTTAGCCTATGCGCCGCAGCTAGGTGCTCGTCTTCACATTTCGCATACTCGGCTCAATGTCGTTGGGCTCGCTGGCAACGGTGTGTTCCATCTTTTCCCTGGAGTCAAGCTTACAGCTCTGTTCTAGCTGGTCTTTCCGTGTCTGGGCCTATCTGGGGCCGTATTGTAGATTCCAAAGGCCCCCGGATCCCGCTTATTGGTGCTTTCGTGTGTTCCCTTGTTGGATATGCAGGGGTGAAACGTATGTATGACGAGGGCACTGATTCTGGGACATCTATATCCGCAGCGCACTTTCTCATATTGGTGGGATGTAGCCTTCTGACTGGCTTGGGTGCGCACGCTGGGGTAGTTTCAGCTGTCAATACCACCGCCAAAAGTTTTCCGGAATCAGCGGTATGTTGTGTCTTCTACCTTCCAATCCGTGATTCTTGTGTCACCGATTGACACATGCCTCATGACGAATTTCTAAAGCGCGCTACAACCACTGGTCTAGTTCTCTCTGGCTTTGGTCTCTCGGCATTCTTTTTTTCGACTCTCGCGCACATTTTATTCCCTGGAGACACTTCTGCCTTCCTGCTTCTGCTCTCCCTCGCTACTTCCATACCCATGCTTATTGCGTTATTCGTAATGCGACCCGTACCTCTTCCTGCGACCCATCCACGTCGGAAGGATGGCGAAAACGGCGATTATGAGCTAATACCCAGCGGAGAGGTAGTACCCTCCATTGCTGATCCCGATGTCGATACTGTGAGTGTGGTGGGAGAAAGTTACGTGCCTCTCTCGGATGTCCAACATGAGAATGGAATATCCTCGGCTTCGGAGACTGGTTGTAACCACAGTCACTCAAGGCTGGACGGCTTACCGGATATCCACGGGAAGATGCTATGGATGACTCCAGACTTCTATCTCCTCTGCACGATCTTATTGCTTTGTGAGTCTGCAGGAACCTGCCTTATCGCATCACATTTAACCAGATCGCGAAGTGGCCGGAACAGGGGTTATGTGTTAGTTCAGATTCACTGGTTTGCGTGTTCCACTTTGACATTCTGTGCAGATATTAACAACGTTGGCTTAATCTCCCTGGCCCTCTTCGCCAAGTCGAACCCAAACTATGAAGAAGAAGAAGCTTCCAAACTGCAAGCGGCGCAGGTATCGACATTGAGTGTGGGCAACTTCGCTGGTCGAATACTCATTGGTGATACGTATCTTGTTGGTCAGCTCTACGTAACTAACGCAATCGGCAGGCCTCATCTCAGACTTTACACGTAGCAAGTTTCGTCTTCCCCGTGCCTATTCCTTGTGCATCGTGTCCTCGCTTTTTATTGTCTCCCAGGCATTCGCAATCGGAGTTTCGAGTGTTGGTACGCTGTGGATGGCAACGGCCATCCTGGGGTTTGCGTACGGCAGCCTCTTCGGTGGTCTTCCTGCAATCGCAATTGATTGGTTTGGTCTAGGTGAGCATATTAATCATCCCCCTCATATACCCAGAGCCGGCCATATGGGCGAAATATCTTCTGACGACACATGCACGTACAGCTCATCTATCTGAAAACTTGGGATACCTCTCCCTTCCCCCGCTTATCGGTGGGAATGTCTTCTCCATCATATTTGGTCGGAACCTTGATGCGCACACGCTTCGCGAGGGTACGAACGAGTCCCGTGGTGTAGCACTCCGAGATGTTTTATCAGAACGTCGATGCTTTACTGGTCGGGAGTGTTATGTGTCGAGCCTGAAGGTCACGCTAATGGCCTGTATGGTCGCACTTGCTCTGAGTATGTGGGCTGCTAGGCGAGATAGGCACCGTCAGAAGGCGAGGAAAGGGTGACCGGATGCGTATTACAAGAAATATAACGATCTAGTGTGGCGGATGGGTTTATGAGTGCGTAAACTGGGAAGTCGTGCTTTCCTGCACTGAAGTAGCACTATGCAGGACAAGCGACCAACTCTTACACATACGATGTATTCTGAGAAGCAAAGCCCAGAACCCACAGTTGAAATCGAAACCACAGCAGGGTGTTGGGCGGTATTCCTACAAGTCAGCCACCATAATGCACAAATCGCACTGTTCACGTGTCACCGAGCACTTTGTGCAGCGCTAGCAGTACTGTTGGAACTGTTGGATCTAGCAGCGCAGGTGTTGGTCCTCGACCGTCAAGTGGGTTCGGGTTCAAAACCACATCGTGCGGCCCATTCAAATGAAAGCTTCATTTGGTGGCTTTATGCTAACGTACACGAACCGTGTACCATCAGTGGTTGACTCTTCCGGAACGTAACCCTGGCAGTGGGATCTCCAAGTCCCAATGTATGCTAGTTGGCCTGGAGATGCTATTTTCAGACGTGAAATCGTACGAGAACAATGGTTTTCAACTCATTGGTTGCAAGGAACCTGCCAGGGCTGTTTCGGAAAAAAAAAATAGGTAGGTATCGCTACTCCAGGGTGGGTGGAACTCATGCTTGCCATACCTGAAGAGAAAAAGTAACCCTGATTCACTGCCACCATCTGATGTCATGACACTTTCATTCGCATCGTCACGATGCGAGGAGAACCAGAAACGATCGTAGATGCTCGGATTTTCATAGATACCACTCATGTCGCGATGAATAGCATACGTCGGAACAGATAGCTGAGCCTCCTCCGGTATGAAAGCTCCATCTGACAGAGTCAAGTCCTTTATTTTTATCGGCTTGATAGTTACAGTGAGCATTCGTTTGCGTACCTGTGAGGACATCATCGAGGCGTTAAGTCTTCGCCAGAAAACTGTCAGCCTTCCGCAACAGTACCATCGCCTTTTTCGTCCACCCATGCTCCCTAATAACTGTGTCAACTTCCTCACAAACGGGCCGTACATGTTGCGGTTAGGCTGCCAAGTTGTATGACGCTTGCATGGAAGTCTGTCAGAGCATGTTCAAGGGGCACTGAACGAATCCGTATACAGTACATTTGAGGGAGTCTGTTTTGGGACAATCAACACATACTCAAACATTGACCTCCAATGTATGAAAGGCGTGCATGTATCGAGTCAAGCGTCATCGTCAACACACGCAAGGTCAATTGCCTGGCCATAGACTCCTGTTTCTCGTCTATCAATCACTACAGAAGGTCGTCCCGCCTCGAATCACTATTAGTGAGTTAACCTCGACAAAAACTCCCGCTCACAGGCTTGTCACTCTACTCGTCTCCGGGCTCTCTCATACACGAGGCGTTCCTAATAGCGGGGTCATGATGTTTCATAGCGCGTTCGATACATGTCACTATGTAGCAGGATTGACTACTAATATTTCGACGCGACGCTGGCTGGGACGTGAATCCGCAAGGGTTGCCAGAAGTGGAGGACATAAGTCACTTACAGTAACAAAAATTTATAGAGTTCAAGGTATTCGCAAGTGGGCGCGTCGACCGCAAATCTGGAACTGAGATCGATCCAGTCCTGATCTCGACCTACCGCATATCAACTCATTACGGATGCCCAGACAATCAACTCACGGGGTGGAAGGCCGACGAAGACCCTGTTGCTGGATCTGCATACGATGTTCTCGGCCACCGAGACGCTCTTCGGTGCTGTTGGAGGCATCAGAGTGGATCGTAAAAAGATGACGGTTCGTCGAAGACGCCCTTGTCCTTGGGGTCGAGTAGTTTTTCGAATACAGTGTTTTAGGTGGCGGAATAGAGAGCAAGATTGCGGGTGGGATGGCACAACAGGGACATGGGAGGGATTGGCGTTGATCTCCTGTTAGCGTCTCTTCAATCGAAATATGAATGTACGTGCCGCAAAGGATACTCACATCCTTTGCAGCCTTTACCAATGATACCTCGTCCGTAGTCGAGTTGATATGCGCGAGAGGGCAGCGATAGCCGGCCATCGATTGAAGGTAGGAACTTCAAACGGTCACCGTCCGTCTCAAGTGGCATGGGTGGATGGAAGAATTGCCCCAGCGCTGGTCTCTTGTACCTGCGCGTACTCGGAGACACATCTGAACTTCAGCTCGATCAGTAAATGGAAACAGGTCCACTGGTCTTGAACCAGTCGGTTTGGGACGCTCAGGGCTGACGCCGCGTTGCTGGCCTTGCATAAGACCGAAGCGGTCTCCAAAGCGTCTTCACTACAAACTCCATGCCTTCAAGGCCTGAACTGGCCTGTTATGGTTCGCCAAATCGCCTCGGAATATCAACAATATATATATGTACATATTGCCCTGAGGCGGCTCCTTTCTGCAACGTAATTTATATGGGCACGTTTTCGACGCCCGCATGCATAACTACAATACATATAGGCCTGCTTCGACGCCCGTCTTTCTTGGATCTGCTTGTCGGAGTCCCTGGCTTGACAAGATGGCGCCTGTACTCGATTCCCGATACAACACGCCAACACTTCTTGGAGTCCGTCGCATTATTACCTTGCTGGGTGCTATCTTCGTTGCACTCAGCTCTGGCACAAACTATGTGTGGATTCCGTGATGCATATGAGTCAGTCTACTCTGATACCCTATTGATAGATCTTTTCCGGTGCGTGGACGATAGAGATCGAAGGCTATCGAATGCCCTGAAACACGGGAACCCTTAGCTTATGCACCACAGCTAGGTGCTCGTCTCCACGTTTCACATACTCAGCTCAATGTCGTTGGACTCGCTGGAAACGGTGTGTCCCACCTCTTCTCCTGAATCAAACTCATGCTCTGTCTAGTTGGTGTTGCTGCGTCTGGGCCTGTATGGGGCCGTATTGTAGATTCCAGAGGCCCCAGGATCCTACTCGCGGGAGCTTTCGTGTGCTCGATTGTTGGATACTCAGGGATAAAGGGTATGTATGACGATGACACAGGCTCTGGAACATCACTCTCCCCGGCATACTTTGTCTTGCTAATTACATACTGCCTTCTAACTGGGTTGGGTGCGAACGCCGGCTTAACTGCGGCTGTCAATACTGTTGCCAAAAGCTTCCCGGAATCAGCGGTATGTCCTTTCATTTTGACCATCTATGACTGTCAACTCCTCGTGTGGAACCTGTCTCATGATACCTCTATAAAGCGCGCTACGACGATTGGACTAGTTCTTTCGAGCTTTGGGCTTTCTGCGTTTTGTTTCTCGACTATCGCACACATTTTCTTCCCCGGAAACACGTCAGCTTTGTTACTTCTCCTCTCTTTCGCGACGTCTATACCATCCCCTCATTGCAGTGTTTATTGTACGACCAGTGCCCCTGCTTCCCACATATCCGGATCCGGAAGTTGACCAGACCAGAACTTATGAACATATACAAAATGGAGAGGTGCCGTTCATGACTGACCGCTCCGTAATTGTGGAGGAAGACGACGGCCGTACGCCTCTTTTAGGTGACCGGGTCGGATCTTCGTCAGCACTGGAGGTCGGCCATGCCAAAGATTGTTCAAGGCCAGATACACTGCTAGATATTCGCGGGATGATGCTATTCAGAACCCTAGACTTTTATCTCCTCTTCGTGATCATGTTGCTCTGTAAGTCTGGCAGAGCTAGCGTTGTTTCATGTCTGATGGGATTACGAAGTGGCCGGAACAGGTATTATGTGTGAGTTCGTAATATATTCGCTTTAGTCGCCTTCGACGCTTGATGCAGATATCAACAACGTGGGCGCAATTACCCTGGCTCTTGTCGCAAAGTCAAACCCGGCATATGATGAGACAGAAGCTTCCAAACAGCAGGGCGTGCAAGTATCAACGTTGAGCGTAGGCAACTTCGTAGGTCGAATGTTAACCGGTAGTAAGCATTTTATTGCCCGGCGCTCCGCAACTAACGCGTCTCACAGGCCTTATCTCAGACTTCACACACAGCTATTTTCGTCTCCCTCGCGCATACTGCTTATGTTTTGTATCCTTACTTTTTATAGTGTCTCAGGCATTCGCAATCAGAGTCTCGAACGTCAGCACGCTGAGGATGGCAACTGCTACCCTGGGGCTTGCCTATGGGAGCCTGTTCGGAATCCTTTCTGTGATCATAATCGACTGGTTTGGTCTGGGTGAGTCCATGCTTGTTCGGTCGCACGGCCAATCTGAAATAACCCATCCAACCCGCTATTTGTCGGTACTGCATGTATAGCTCACTTATCTGAAAACTCGGGATACGTCTGTCTCGCGGCACTTGTCGGGGGGAACGTCTTCTCAATCATGTTTGGTCGCAACCTTGACGCGCACGTGCCACGTGAAGATACGAAAGCGTTCCTCGATGTAGCCCGAGCTACGAACGCCGCTAGCGCACCTGAAATACGGGACATTCTGTCGGAGCGCCAATGCTTACTTGGTCGGGAATGTTACGTGTCGAGCCTGAAGGTCACACTGGTGGCATGCATGGTGGCGCTAGCTCTGAGTACTTGGGCTGCCCTGCGGGATGAGCACCGGAAGAGGCTGCGGAAAGGGATGGTGGATGGGTACGACGAGGGTGTGAGTATCTAACACATTTCTCACTAGGGACGCTCTCTCGTTCCCCTTGAGTTTTCACTTGTTCGCTATCTACTATGTACAGTTCCGACACCGGCAGGACCGCGCTCGTAATAAGATATATAAATATTTCTTCCTCCTCGATATCCTTCGACGACTAAGCAGGGTTGGGCACCAGAGATAGTAAGCACCTTGTCTGAGGACAAACTCTATCTCCGGCCTGCAACGGGCAATCTATTGACGCATACCCGGGTGCCGACCACATGGGCGAAACGCGAGATGAAAACATCAAATATGCTATCTGACACAACAGATAGGTCAATATTGAAGCCTGGCTTAATTGGCGTTTGCTGTTTGACATGAGGACTGGCTCAACACTTGAGCATTTGTCGAGTGATTTAATGAGAGCACATATTTGTAGTTTAGCCATGCATTTCGTCAGGCTTGGAATGCAACACTAAGTATTGAATTTGGACTAGAGCCAAATGGAGGCCGAAACAAAATCTCAGCCAGAAAACTGTCAGCCTTCCGCAACAGTGCCATCGTCCTCTTTCGTCCACCCATGTTCCCTAATAACTGTGTCAACTTCCTCACGAACGGGCCGTGCATATTGCGGATAGGCAGTCCAAGTTGTACAACGCTTGAATGAATGTCTGTCAGAGCGGTACAACTTGAGGGATGTTTGTTTGGAACAATCAATACACACTCTAAACATCCTTCGATGTGTGAAAGACGCACATGTATCGACTCAAAGCTGATCGTCAACACACAAGGTCAACTGCCTGGTCGTGGACTCCTGTTTCCCGTCTACCAACCACTACAAAAGGTCGTTCTGCTTCAAATGATGAGCGATGAGTTAGCTTCGATAAAGACTCCCGCTCACGGGGTCGTCACTCCGCTCGTCTCCGTGCTCTCCCATCCGCCTGAGGCGTTCTTCAATAGTGGGGTCAAGATATTCCATGGCGCGTTCGATCCATGTCATTATTTTCGACACAGCGCAGGCCAGGACGTGAATCCCCAAGGGTTTTCAGAACTGGAGGAAATAAGTCACCACGGTACCAGAAGCTGATGAAGGAACAGGATCGAACTATTAGCACATGCACACATCATCGGGGACTGAGATCGATGCAGTCTGGACCCCGACCTATCACATATCAGAACTCAGTAATTTACGGATGCCCAGAGAACCAACTCACAAAGCGGTAGGCCGACGAAGACGCTGTTGCTGGCTCTGCATACGATCTTCTGCATGATCTCAGCAGCCGAGATGTTCTCCCAGTGCTGTCGGAGGCATCAGAGTCGATCGTAAAATGACGATAGTTCGTTAAAGCGCCCTCGTCCTTGAGGTCGAGTAGCTTGCACCTCGTCTTTTAGTCGGAGTACATAGATTGCAGGTGAGATGGGGCAACAGAGACATGGTAGAGAGCGGCCTTGGTGCTGGCCTCAGGGCAAAATAAATGGTCGACCTGTCGCTGTGCCTCTTTGTTCGAAACGCGATTCTATCAACGATAACTCGTTGTCCGTGTTCTTTTTGATATGCACGGGTGTTCGCGACCAGCAGCGATAGTTCAGCGCAGTCGATTTGGGACGCTCAGGCCTACTTGCTGGTCTTGCATAAGGTCCCAAGGTGACGGTCTGCAAAAGCATGTTAGACCATGCCTTCGAGGCCTGAACTGTTCTGTTATGGTTCGCCACATTGCCTCGGACGTGGAGAAGTGCAGGCTAATGGGGTATTACCCTGATGGCTTCTCCTTCAGCGACATAATCCTAGGCCTGTTTTTGACGCCCATTTCTCGTAGATCTGCTTGTCGCAGTCCCTGGCTTGACAAGATGGCGCCTCTCATCAACTCCCGATACAACATACCAAGACTTCTTGGAATCCGTCGCATCGTTACCCTGCTGGGCGCTGTCCTCGTTGCACTCAGCTGTGGCACAAACTATGTGTGGATTCCGTGGTGGTCCGAGTCGGTCTACTCCTGACACTCTGTTGATAGATCTTTTCCGGTGCGTGGACGATAGAGACCGAAGGCTGTTGAATGCCCTGAAACCCGGAAATCCTTAGCTTATGCGCCACAGCTAGGTGCTCGTCTCCACATTTCGCATACCCAGCTCAACATTGTTGGACTCGCTGGAAACGGTGTGCTCCATCCCTTCTCCGAAATCAAGCTTATGCCTTGTCCTTTCTAGTTGGTGTTTCCGTGTCTGGGCCTGTCTGGGGCCGTATTGTAGATTCCAGAGGCCCCGGGACCCTACTTGCGGGAGGTTTCGTGTGCTCGATTGTTGGATACTCAGGGATAAAGCGCATGTATGACAATGGCCCAGGCTTTGGGACATCTATATCCCCAGCACACTTTGCCTTGCTCGTTGCATGCAACTTTCTAACTGGCTTGGGTGCGAACGCCAGCCAAATTTCGGCTGTCAATACCGTTGCCAAAAGCTTCCCCGAATCAGCGGTACGTCCTGTCGTCTGACATTGACGATCCACTTCTCATGTAAAACATTTTCATTATAAATCCATAAAGCGCGCTACGACAACTGCCCTAGTTCTTTCCGGCTTTGGGCTTTCTGCATTTTGGTTTTCGACTATTGCACAGATTTTCTTCCCCGGAGACACGTCGGCTTTGTTGCTTCTCCTCTCCCTCGCAACTTCTATACCATCCCTCATTGCAGTGTTTGTTGTACGACCCGTACCCCTGCCTCCGACATGTCCAGGCCCGGAAGGTGACCAGACCAGCAATTATGAGCATATACCAAATGGAGAGGTGGTGCCATTCACGACTGACCGCCCCGTAATTGCGGAGGAAGACACCTGTCGTACGCCTCTTTTAGGTGCCGAACCCGAGGTCGGATCTTCCTCAACATTGGCGATTGGCTACACCAAGGGTCGTTCAAGGCCAGATACTCTACTAGACATTCACGGGACGATGCTACTCAGGACTCTAGACTTTTATTTCGTCTTCATGATCATACTATTTTGTAAGTCTGGCAAAGCTGGCGCTGTTTCATGTCTGATGGGATTGCGAAGTGGCCGGAACAGGTGTCATGTGTGAGTTCGCAAAAGATGCGCTTTTAGTCGCATTCGACGCTCGATTCAGATATTAACAACGTGGGCGCAATTACCCTGGCTCTTGTGGCAAAGTCAAACCCGGCATATGATGAGACAGAAGCTTCCAAACAGCAGGGCGTGCAAGTATCAACACTGAGCATAGGCAACTTCATAGGTCGAATATTAATCGGTGATAAGCGTCTCATCGATCAGCATTGCGCAATTGATACGCCTCGTAGGCCTTATCTCGGACTTCGCACGCAGCTATTTTCGTCTTCCTCGCGGTTACTGCTTGTGCTTAGTATCATTGCTTTTTATAGTGTCTCAGGCATGTGCAATTGGGGTTTCGAACATCAGCACGCTGAGGATGGCAACTGCTACCCTGGGGCTTGCCTATGGGAGCCTGTTCGGAATCCTTCCTGTAATCATAATCGACTGGTTTGGTTTGGGTGAGTGTATACCTGTTCGGTCGCATGGCCGATCACGAGATAACCCATTCGATCTGCCACTTATCGATATCTGCATGCATAGCTCATTTATCTGAAGATTTGGGATACGTCTGTCTCGCGACACTTATCGGCGGGAACGTCTTCTCAATCATGTTTGGTCGCAACCTTGACGCCCACGTACCACGTGAAAATACGAACACGTTCCTCGGTGTAAACCGTACTACAAACGCCGTTAACGCACCTGCAATACGGGACGTTCTGTCAGAGCGCCAATGCTTACTTGGTCGGGAATGTTACGTGTCGAGCCTGAAGGTCACACTGGTGGCATGCATGGTGGCGCTAGCTCTGAGTACTTGGGCTGCCCTGCGGGATGAGCACCGGCAGAGGATGAGGAAAGGGATGGTGGGTGGATGCGACGAGGGTGTGGTTATCTAACACATTTCGCCTGGGACACTGTCTCGTTCCGCTTGAATCTTTTGATATCTACTATGTACCGTTCCGGCTCAACGGTTCCCATCGGCACTGGCAAGCAGCGCCCACAAACTAGAATACGTAAACATTTCTTCCTCTTGGATATCCTTTGGTGACGGGCAGGGTAGGCCCCCAGGACTTGTCTGGGGACGAACTCTATCTCCCGCTGCAAAGGGCAATTTGTTGATTGCATGGGGCGTTTCGTGTATATTACCAGCTTGTTGGTACTACGGATCAATTACAACACTACATATCATGCATACACCCGGGAGCCGACCACATGGGTGAAATATGAAATGAAAGCATCGATGACAATACGTGCACGTACAGCTCATCTATCTGAAAATTTGGGATACCTCTCCCTGCCGTCGCTTATCGGTGGAAATGTCTTCTCCATCATATTTGGTCGGAACCTTGATGCGCGCACGCTTCGCGAGGGCACGAACAAGCCCCCCAATGTAACTCGTGCCAGGGATACGGCTGACCGAGCTGTACTCCGAGATGTTTGGTCAGAGCGTCGGTGCTTTACTGGTCGGGAATGTTACGTGTCGAGCCGGAAGGTGACGCTCTAATGTACATGAACCATATGTCATCAGTTGTTGACTCTCTTCCGGAACATGGCCCTGGCAGTGGGATCTCCCGTGACATTCAAGTCCCAATGTATGCTGGTTGGCCTGGAGACCTATCCTCAAACTTGACATTGTACGAGGCAAGGATGTATGCAAGGATGATTTTCAGCTCATCGGTTGCGAGGAACCCGCCAGGGCTATTTCGGGAAAAAATAGATAAGTGTCGCTACTCCAGGGTGGGTGTAACCATACTATGCACGCTCGCCATACCCAAACAGAAAGTAGTCCTGAATCACTGCCACCATCTGATATCTTGACACTTTCATTCGGATCGTCGCGATGCTGGGAGAGCTGGAAAGGATCGACGACGCCGGGATTTTCATAGACAGCACTGTCGCGATGAATAACACCGTCGGAACAGATAGCTGAGCCCCCTTCGGTATGAATGGTCCATCTGACAGAGTCAAATCTTTTGTTTTTATCGGCTTGATAGTGACAGTGAGCATTCATATACGTACCCGTGAGGACACCTTCGAGGCGTCAAGTCTTTGCCAGAAAACTGTCAGCCTTCCGCAACAGTGCCATCGCCTCTTTCGTCCACCCATGTGCCCTAATAACTGCGTCAACTTCCTTACGAACGGGTCGTACATATTGCAGATAGGCTGTCAAGTTGTATAACGCTTGCGTGAAAGTCTGTCAGAGCATTAACTCACGTTCAAGGGACACTAGACATACAGTGCATTTGAAGATGTCTGTTTTGGAACAGCCAATACACACTCAAAAACATTGGCCTTCGATGTGTGAAAGACGCGCATGTATCGACTCAAAGGTGATCGTCAACACACACAAGGTGAACTGCCTGATCGTAGACTCTTGTTGCCCGTCTATCAACCATTACAGAAGGTTGTTCTGCCTCGAACGATTAGCGATGAGTTAGCTTCGACAAAGACAGCCGCTCACGGGCTTATCACTCCACTCGTCTCCGTGCTCTCTCGTACACCTGAGGTGTTCTTTGATAGTGGGGTCAAGATGTTTGATGGCACGTTCGATACGTGTCAAGTACTATTTTCGACACAACGCCGGCCGGGACGTGAATCCGCGAGGGTTATCAGAATTGGAGGAAATAGGCCACTCATGGCACAGTACCAGAAGCTCACGAAGGAACAGCTTCAAGCTATTGTAGGGATTGGTACTGATCTCAGGGTGGAATAAACGGTCGACCTGTCGTTGCACTTCCTGTTAGCGCCTCTCCGATCGAAACGCAATTCTATACTCTGCTGTCCGTGGTCTTTTCGGTGTTCGCGACCAGCAGCGACAGTCCAGCGCAGTGGATTTGGGACACTCAGGGTCTGCTTGCATGCTGGATCTTGCATAAGATCTAGAAGTGGTCTTCAAAGCATGTTAGACCGTGCCTTACTGTAAGGCCTGAACTGTTCTGTTATGGTTCGCCACATTGCCTCGGACGTGGAAAAGTGCAAGGCTAATGGGTATTGCTCTGATGCAACTCCCTTCAACGACATAATCATGGGCCTGTTTTCGACGCCAGTCTCCCGTAGGTCTGGCTGGTTTGACAGGATGACGTCTCTCATCGACTCCCGATACAATATACGAAGACTTCTTGGAGTCCAGCGCATTGTTACCTTGCTGGGCGCTGTCCTCGTTGCACTCAGCTGTGGCACAAACTATGTGTGGATTCCGTGGCGATTCGAGTCGGTCTACTCCTGATACTCTGTTGATAGATCTTTTCCGGTGCGTGGAGGATAGAGATTGAAGACTATCGAACGCCCTGAACCCGGAAATCTTTAGCTTATGCGCCACAGCTAGGTGCTCGTCTCCACGTTTCACATACCCAGCTCAACATCGTCGGACTCGCTGGAAACGGTGTGCCTCGTCTCTTCCCCAGAATCAAGCTTATTCTTTGTCCTTTCTAGTTGGTGATTCCGTGTCTGGGCCTGTCTGGGGCCGTATCGTCGATTCCAGAGGCCCCCGGATCCTACTCGCGGGAGCTTTCTTGTGTTCGATTGTTGGATACTCAGGAATAAGCGCATGTATGGCGATGGCACAGGCTCTGGAACATCTATCTCCTCGGTACACTTTGCCTTGCTAATTACATGTAGCCTTCTAACTGGCTTGGGTGCGAACGCCGGAGTAACCGCAGCTGTCAATACCGTTGCCAAAAGCTTCCCGGAATCAGCGGTATGTCCCGTCCGTTGACTTCGACTATCCATGGCTGTCAACTCTTCGTGTGAAACATGTCTCATGATTCTTCTACAAAGCGCGCTACAACGACTGGTCTAGTTCTTTCCAGTTGGGCTCTCTGCGTTTGTTTTTCGACTATTGCACAATTTTCTTCCCTGGAGACACATCAGCTTTGTTGCTTCTCCTATCTCTCGCGACATCTATACCACCCCTCCTTGCAGTGTTCATTGTACGACCCGTACCCCTGCCTCCGATAGGTCCAGGCCCGGAAGGCGACCAGACCAGACATTATGAGCGTATACCGAATGGAGAGGTCGTGCCATTCATTGCTGACTGCTCCGCTAGCGTGGAGGAAGACGACCGTCGTACGCTTCTTTTACATTCCCAGTCTGGGATTGAATCTTCGTCAGCGTTGGAGATCGGTTATGCCGGAGGTCCTTTGAGACCCGATATACTACTATTCACGGGAAAATGCTATTCAGGGCCCTAGACTTTTATCTCCTCTTCACGATAACGCTGTTTGTAAGTCTGGCAAAGCTGGCGTTGTTTCCTATCTGATGGGATTGCGAAGTGGCCGGAACAGGTTATTAGTGAGTTCGCAATAAATGCGCTTTAGTCGCCTTCGACGCTCGATGCAGATATTAACAACGTGGGCGCAATTTCCCGCGCTCTTATTGCAAAGTCAAACCCGAAATATGACGAGACAGAAGCTTCCAACAAGTCGCGCAGGTGTCAACGTTGAGTATAGGCAACTTCGCAGGTCGAATACTAATCGGTAATATGCACCTTATTGATCATTACTGTGCATCTGACACGCCCCGCAGGCCTTTCCTCCGACTTCTCACACAGTTATTTTCGTCTTCCTCGCGGATACTACTTGTGCTTTGTGTCTTTACTTTTTATATTGTCTCAGACATTCGCAATTGGAGTCTCGGACATCAGCGCTGAGGATGGCAACCGCTATCCTAGGGCTTGCCTATGGGAGCCTAATCGGAACCCTTCCTGTAATCATAATCGACTGGTTTGGTCTGGGTGAGTGCATTCCTGTTCGGTCGCGTCACGTGGTCAATCATGAAATAAAACCCATTCAATCTGCCATTTGTCGATAGCTCATTTATCTGAAAATATGGGATACGTTTGTCTCGCGCTACTTGTCGGGGGGAACTTCTTCTCGATCATATTTGGTCGGAACCTCGACGCGCATGTGCCACGTGAAGACACGAACATGTTCCTTGGTGTAACACGTGCTACAAACGCCGTTAGCGTGGCTGCAATGCGGGACATTTTGTCCGAGCGTCAATGCTTACTTGGTCGGGAATGTTACGTGTCGAGCCTGAAGGTCACACTGGTGGCGTGCATGGCCGCGCTAGCTCTGAGTGCTTGGGCTGCCTTGCGGGATGAGGACCGGAAGAGGCTGCGGAAAGGGATGGTGGATGGGTACGACGAGGGTGTGAGTATCTAACACATATCCGCCTGGAGCTCTTTCTCGTTCCGCTTGGCTTTTTCACTTGTTCGATATCTACTATGTACAGTTCTGGCTCGGTCCTATTTACACTGGCAGGCAGTACTCACTGCGGTCAGGTCCGGAAAGGGCATCTTGTTGACTACATGGGGCGTTTCGTGTATATCACCACGAGCTTGTCGATACTACGGATCAATTACAACACTGCATATCACCCTAACCAGATTCTCGGATCTCACCAAGTACTTCACCGCAGTTCAGCGAAAGCGTTCACTTAATCCAGTGCAGAACTATTTTTACTGGTATATATACGGTTGGAATCGCAGCGTTCAAACAGCGGCTACAACTCGGACTGTCTTCGGAACGCTTTCGTGTGCGATTCCGCATATATCAGATCTGTGGCCTTCGCCTTGTCTGCTCACATCGCTCGTCCATTCACTGCAATCCACCGCCTTTCGGGCAAATGACGTTCGTGACTGATACCAGAGACAACGTCCCGGGTCTTCTTGGCGCCCGTCGTATTATAACCTTGCTGGGATCTATCCTCGTTGCAGTCTGTTCCGGCACAAATTATGTGTGTTTTCTTGTGGTCATTGCAGTCAGTCTACTTTCTAACACTATTTTGACAGATCTTTTCCGGTGGGTAGACAATAATAGTAGCTTCAACGCCGTTGGATTCCTGAACTATGGCGATGCCTAGCCTATGCACCGCAGCTAGGTGCTCGCCTCCACATTTCGCATACTCAGCTGAATGTCGTCGGCCTCGCAGGCAACGGTGCGTCTTACATCTCCACCGAGGTTCATTTTGATCAAACTTATCTCTTGCCCTAGCCGGTGTGTATGTATCCGGACCCATCTGGGGCCGCATCGTGGATTCCCGAGGCCCTCGCATTCCACTCACTGGAGCTTTCCTGTGTTTTCTCGTCGGCTATTCAGGGATTAAGCGTATGTATGACGCGGGTGCTGATTCTGGGACATCCATATCTCCTGCACATTTTGGCTTGCTCGCTGTGTGGGCTCCTCACTGGGCTCGGCGCAAACGCTGGCATCGGATCGGCCATTAGTACAACGGCCAAAAGCTTTCCTGAATCAGCGGTACGTTACACTTTGTGCCTCATTTCATCTCCCGTGGTTTATGAAGTTCGACTCTTCCGGGGGCACATCTCTATAGCACGCTACAACGACCGGCTTGGTTCTTTCTGGCTTTGGGCTCTCGGCGTTCTTATTTTCGACTATTGCACACGTTTTCTTCCCCGGAGACACATCAGCTTTCTTACTTCTTCTCCGCCCTCGCTACCATCCATGCCCATACTCCTTGCATTGTTTATTGTGCGCCCTGTACCTCTCCCTCCAACTCGCTCGGGGCCGAGGGATGACGAGCACGGAGATTATGAGCAAATCCCAAGCGGGGAGGTAGTGCCATTCATCGCGGATCCGAATATCCACACAGTGGGTGTAGCAGAAGAAGACAGTCGTGCGCCTCTTTTGGGTTCTCAGCCCCAGGACGGATCATCTACTTTAAGGCCGGGCCGTAGCCACAGTCGTTCAAGGCCAGATAACTTGCCCATACACGGGAAGATGCTTTGGAGGAACGTAGACTTTTACGTCGTCTTTGTTATTATGGCTCTTTGTAAGTCTGACAAACATTGCCTTGTTCTGTGTCTGACCAGTGGCGAAGTGAACGGGACAGGTTTATGTGTAAGATTGCAATGAACTTCTTGTTTTGTTTGTCTTTGACATTCGATGTAGACATTAACAACGTAGGCTCAATCTCCCTGGCCCTCTTCGCCAAGTCAAACCCGAACTATGACGAAGTGGAAGCTTCTAAATGGCAAGCTGCGCAGGTATCGACGTTAAGCGTAGGCAACTTCGTCGGTCGGATACTGAGTGGTAACAAAATTTGCATCGCTTAATTCCCACATCTAATCCACCTTACAGGCCTCGTCTCAGATTTTATACGCAATCACCTTCACCTCCCTCGTGCATACAGTTTTGTGCATCGTGTCTTCGCTTTTCATCATATCTCAAGCATCTGCAATGGG
>JANFAE010000364.1:0-111307 GCA_024613145.1 Pisolithus marmoratus
GAGTTCCGTGACCGTACCACTATGGATTCGCACTGGCGGCTTGTTCCATAGTGTAGAATGTTCGGCATGCGAAGCGGAGAGTTCGGCATGCCTCCCCAGGGGGTCAGGTATGTTGGCGATTGTTTTGCTATCTGTCCCAACGTGCTCATCGCATTCAACAGGCGTTGTTGATGTGTCTTCGATAGAGCATTCGAAGGCCTGGCTAGTGGCGTCGTCTGCAGGCTCGGGAGCCTCAGCACTCCACTCAGGTAGGTTTCGGGACTTGGCAACATCGTCGTTCGTGCCTTGACTCCTCTCGTCGGGCACCTCGAGCATGTTCATGTGTTCATCCAGCCATTCTGGGTCTGTAATCCCAGTCTCAACCACCAGCGAGCAACCCTCTGTCCGTTGCACATCTACAATGTCCGTCTCGGGTTTCAGGTGCCCAGTCGGAATCTCAGTGCAATCGTTTAGGTTGTTCTCCACCCCCTGCGCATCTATAACTTCAGTCTCAGGTGTTAGATACCTAGATTCAGTCTCGGCACAGTCGTTCGGGCTGTCCAGGAAGCCCCCTTCCTCTCTAGGTGGATTTGGTGTTTCGTCATGGCTGTCGCAGGTGCCCTGAGCGATTTCACCAGCTGCGCTCTGCTCCGGCTGTGAGCTGCTCTGCTGCGTGCCTCGCTCAGCTGCTACCCAGCTCTCTGGTCTCGGAATTCGACCAAAGCGATTTTCGAGATAGTCCCACTTTTCGAGTGGCGACTTCAGGTGTAGCATACAGCCAAAAATGGTATCCGGAATACTGCAAATGATCGTGTAGTTTACTGTCACGTTCCATTGTGTCCATGACTGGTCTGCAGCTCGCCATGCTGTGACCTCGTCTCGTTCATCGTCAGTCCGAGGTGTCCAACCCTCACCTCGACCGTCTAGCTCTGCTGGATGTACTGGTCGTGTTTCAGACCTGACTAGGAACCCCATCAAGCTGTCGTCTATAATGGCACATAGGACCAAGCTTCCATAAGCTGTCCAATTGTGCCCATCATGTGCGAGCTCGGGTAGGTAGTCCATCGGTCGTATCCAATAGCTTCGGAGTAAGGACAGTAGTACTTTCTTGTTGAGTAGTCTCTTGGTTCGAGTCGACTGCGAGTCTCCTACAATAAAATTTTCCTTCCGCACTATGCAGGGCTCATAACCTGTAGAAAAGGGCTGTAGGCAGCCTCAGTAGTGACTCAACTACTATTATATTATAGTGTACCTGTAGGCAGCTACAGGTGATCAGTAAGTAAATACTGGTAAAAGAATGTGTGAACATACCCTCAGTAGTGACTCAACTACTGAGGAAACAGTACCAAAATGTACTACTAAGTGCGCTCTAAGCGCTTATGTAAGCAAGTAAAAAAAAACTCACACCAAATATACATCACACAGAGGTGATTCAATCTCCAACATCTCCTAGCCAGCATACGAAACTCAGGATGCACTGAACTTCACACGAGCACCCACAACGTCTCTGGCGGCCCAGTCTGTATTCCATGGAAGCCTAACTTGTTTCCAAGTAGCCGGTCATCTCTGACATCCCTGGACATCGACTCACCTATCTTCTTCTTTCTGCATTCTATACTATTCACCCTTTCTGTCTTGCAAACTGCACAACTGACAAGTTTATGACTTGTTAACACAGGCCTGAGCCCTGTGCAGTGGGCATCACTTCTTCATAAGATTAACCTTCCTTGTCTCACTGAGTTGGAGGTGGACCGAGCCTGCCCGATCCATTCCCTCACTGCGTGTTTGATTGCGCATCAAACCATCTCCAAACTCACCATCTCCCATTATGGTGTACCTACCATGTCTGCAGAATACAACACTCATCGCCCTATCCTGCACTCCCTGCAGGAACTTGTTGGACCTGCTACCGCTATCCTCTCTCTACTGAAATTGGTTATGCTTCCCAATGATTTTCGATGCCTACACATTAGGTTCCCTCCATACTATCCTGAAGAGAATGCACTTTCCAGCATTTTGTCATGTGCAGAATACCTCCCGCAACTCCCGAGTCTCGAAATTTCCATGCCTATGATTACTTCCGCCGATGAGCTGGCTGCATTTGCCACATTTCCAACAAATGACAAATGCATACTCCCTGTGCAGCACCTGACTTTCAGGGGAATGCACCCAGTCTGTAGTACACCAGATGTCTTGGATGTAATTGTAAGTCCCGACTCCTCCGCTCCACCACTTTGTTGCATCTAACCCTTTGTCAGAGTCAGTGTGGCCCTTGGCTCCAAGCATTTCCTAATGTTCACATGTTACATATTGCAACAGGTAGACCCCTCCCTCTTGAGATGTACCGGGATATTTTCTATCCCTTCACCCAACAGAATATTGAAATTTCAACTATTCCGTACTAGTGTAAGTTCATGGAAAACATGTAGTTAGATGTACTGGGATATTCTCTATCTCTTCACCCAACAGAATATCGAAATTTCAACTATTCCGTACTTGTGTAAGTTCATGGAAAACATGTAGTTAGTATCGCAGTAGGCAACAGTTTACGAATAAAAATGAATTCAACCCAGTTTCAAGAACAAAAGGTGATTATTCATCTTGAATTCTGTTGGCATAGTTGGGTTCGACGTCCATGTGTAACCTGCTCTTCTGACAATGGCTCAAGGGTGATGTCAATGTCACGATCCTGCTCATCGGGTCATCTCACTGAGATCTTGGGCAAATCCCGAACTTGGGGTCGATATAGGGATTCAGGCCCCAATGGCAATCCTCAAAGCGTTGCATTGCAAGAAGCAGGACCAGGAAGGGCGGATAAAATGGAAGGCAGAATATTGAATCGTGCCATGTTGGTCATAGTAGAATGTCTATTGTAATGTTGGCAATCACAAAGCTTGTGTTACATCATATACCCTGTACAATAAACTGCAACCACTCGAATACTTTGTCTGATTTGAAGGTAGGATTGCCTTCTAACCACTCAGGTTTGTAGAAGGTGGCAGGTAAACCACATACAGGTTGACGAGCTGATGGGAAAGGGTTAGAGGGCCTGATGCACTTCACTGGCTTGGCACCTTTAGGGGAAGATATACCCCGGTCTTTGTGCTTGGAGTCTATGAATCGCAATTCTTTGTCGATGTCACATCTCCAGGGCATACCACGGACTCGAAAAATGGTTTGCATGTCCTCTTCCTCGCTGTCTTCTGAACTCATGCCATCAGTCCCCAGGTGGTCAACGACGTCAGAGAGCCATTGCCAGAGTTCTACATCCCTGGTCCCTCGTGCCATTTCTGTGCATAAAAATGACTTTGTGACAGTTGAACGACGGCAGAACTTCTGCACATCTGGTAAGATGCTGCCAGCAAGGACAGAAAAATGACTCACTGCTACCCTCCGTGTATCCTTCCAGTGTAGTCTTGAGATCATCCATTTTTGTGTGCATCAGTCTAGCCGCAACTTGTGCAGGTGTTTCCAGAATACCAGTCTCGAGCCTCTTGGGTCTCCCCTTAGTCCATATCACCTTAATCCGGTTGAACTTTTGTTTGATCGCCTCTTTCCAGTATTCGTCGCTCCTCGGCTTAGTGGTCCACTTCTCTTCTGCGCATAACGCATGCAACTTATCTAGCAAAATTTTGATAACAGCTTGATTCCACAATGAAGAAACAGGACCGGTGAAATCCCATTGCAAGTTGATGGGGTCAGGACCAGGGCCATCGCCTTCGGTGAAACTCATTACCACCTCGTGTGAAGGTGACTCATGAGAGAGGAAGTCTTCGTCTCTTGTGACCGAAAAAACGTTACTGAACAATTCCCTGACATGTTCCTATGGTATAATCAGAGATGGACATCACAACGCAAGTAAATCACTTGCCAGATTATCGTTCCGCTCTTTATCATTTATGATCTCGTTTTTCACCACGGCGAACTGGCGATATTTCCTGGAGTTAACTTTGTGGCATGGTGTACTACAAAAGGGTGTGTCCATCCTTAGTATGCAGACAACTTCTTCTGCAACCATGCCAGCTGTGGCTTCCATACGAATGGTACCTGACGTGGAAGGTGCTGGGCAGGATTCTTCGGTAACTACCATGTCCTGCAGATCAGACCTGCTAAACCTGCCAATTGGGTGATGCACAGATGATGTAGATGATGACACCTACGGCTGCGTGGAATGGGACAACTGCTGGCTTCGGTTGAGGACCTCGACCTGGCGTAAGGCACCTTCAAATTTCTGTGCCAATGCCGCAACCTCAGTCTCTTTCTCCGTTTGTATCTGTGACTTAGACACCTCGACCTGGCGCAAGGCGTCTTCAAATTTCTGTGCCAAGGCCGCAACCTCAGTCTCTTTCTCTGCTTGTATCTGTGATTTAGACACCTCGACCTGGCGCAAGGCATCTTCAAATTTCTGCACCAAGGCCGCAACCTCAGCCTCTTTCTGCATTTGTATTTGTGATCTGGATGCCTCGACCTGGCGCAAGGCGCCTTCGAATTTCTGCGTCAAGGCCGCAAACTGAGCCTCTTTCTCTGCCTGTAAATGTGATTTAGACACTACACAGTCATGCATAGGTAACCATACATTAACTCTGGTGATTTCAGCGATCCAATTTAGCCTGCAGCATCCCAAATCCAGCTTGGAGATCTTCGAGGGCAGCCCTTTGCTGTTCTATGATTCTGTCTCGGTTCCCCAGTTCTCGCTGGAGTCGCCCATGCTCTTCTGCCAACTGTGCAAACTTGACATTTCCATCTGCCTGCAGAATGGGTTAGCGGCAAGGGACTGTAGCCGATGGTAGACATACATCTAATCTAGTGAATTGAGAGGATAGAGTCATTCGAAGCATATTAAGACTGCTGTCGAGTTCTTCGATCATAGCTCGTTGCTTGGCTATGGTCATGTCACGGTCATGAAGTTCCTGCTGTACATGTTTTTCAGTACGCTCTGACCGCTCGAGCTCCACCTTCAAGCTCCCCCCGTACTTGTGCCAGTGCTGAGTTGTGTTGCTGTTCGATAGTTAGTCTGCCCCCTCAAAGGTTTTTATGAGTTCATTGCGCTCCTTCGTTTGCTCTTGCATGAAGTTGTATAAGTTATCGCGAAGGCTAGATGAGTAGTCTAATTCCTTCAGAATCACCTTCTGCAAACGTGAGGTTAGCAAATACTCTAAAATAAGAGAGTACCGAGCGCACTCACAGATGAAATGAACGGTTTACGTGCATTGTCGGAGAGGGGAGGTGTATCAACCTGGGCAGTATCCACCAGGGGCAGGGCAGTTTGCCCGAATTGGATCCCATGGAACTAACAATGGCGGTATTTGCGGCTGTGACAGGGCAGGGGATTGTCTACCAGGTTAGATTCCATGGATCTAATGACAACAGCAGTATTTGCAGCTGCTTCTGAGCGGGGGTTCTCCGCTGTTGCCTTTTGCGTGGTAGCAGGCATGCGTCTGTTTATAATTGCACGAGGCGCAGACTTCTCAGCTACGCCCGATGTGCTCGCTATGATGGCATGGGCATCAATGGGAGGCTTTGACGGCTTGGAAATAGTGGGAGATGTGGCATCTACGTCTGGCATATGAGGAGCGAGCGGGCAATGGCATATAACAGATCACTCACCACTCCACGAATCATCAACGTTCATGGCATGCGGCACAACAGTTGAGCTCGACGAGAGTGTGTGTTCTTCAGGACGAGTCACCAGTTGTGATTCAGAGGGGTGAGGGGGAAACTTTCTGCTTGAGTTCGAAACCACCGGAGATGCATTGTTAGCGGATGTGTTAACTATGGAGGAACAAAGCATATTATATATATCCATGTCTACGAAGGGATTTATTGTCAACTAATGCCCCTTAGAGACGATTTACAATTATTGCCAAGCCTAATTGTCTTGTCATCACCTTGAAGGCAAATTATCTGGCACCTAACATAATGTCACCAGGATACACCTTGAAGTGCCTGAAGTAATGTATGCGTCAGCCTCGGTATGGTGAACGCAGCTCACGATAAACAATAATATGGAGTACGCGTGAAAGTGGTAACATTTGGCGAATGTAGGGCGGCCTAGAAATGCATAGTCGATTAAATGTGTATCAAGTGGTCAATCAAAGGTGCTTAACTTCAGCGGTATTTCATGGACAGATTGTGAATGGGGTCGGCGTTGCACCCCACTGGCGAGTGAATTATCTGCGGGTGGGTGGAAGAGGGGAAATTGCGTTAGTGTGGAAGTCGGGATTGATATGCTGAACCAACTCACTGATAAACGATAGGACAAAAGGGATCGCATTGAACGATGGCCGCTAAAAGCGTATGACAATCTACGAAGTGGTTGATTGGGCACCGAAAATGGATGGCTTAACTGGAGCTATATTTTGTGGTATTTTCTTGAGGAAATGCACCCTGCTATCGACTGAGCGTCCATAATTGTGAACATATCGATACATAGACAAACGTTTATGCGATACTATACATGTAACTACTGACTACTACTGACTGTTAGGGCTGCTAGAAAGATTGGCGTCATGCCCAACAATGAGCGACTTACCTATGGGTGGGTGGAAAAGAGAAAAAGGAGTCATGAGAAAAGTCAACGTTGATATACTGAATGCAACTCACAGTCACGTGCATAGCTGGGGACATGTCAAGCGACTATGCACATGACCGTGAGTTGCGTTCAGTATATCAATGCTGTTTTTTCTCACAAACACCTTTTTCCTTTTCGCCCACTCACCAGGTAAGTTGTTCATGGTTTATCGCCCATGAGTTCATTATTCTAACATCTTGCTCGTAGACAGTCGTGCATTGCTATATACATAGATTCAGTGCAGAAGGTGAGTTTCTCACTGTTGTGAAAGTTCATAGTACTAACAGATTCTCAACATTCAGCGTTAAACGGCTAGCCTAATGTGTCGACATAGACAATTAGTACATCTGTAGATAATTAATGCTAGTAAATTGATAAATAACTTATGAACAATGTCTTGACAACCAAATCATTGCGAAGGATTTAACAAGCCGTGGTAGTGTATACATCGAGCAATTGTAGATTTTAGATAGCAACGATGTAAAGAGCATACGAAGAACGCACTGCTAAGTTAAGCAAGTTCACGCACGCTGTCAGTTCAGATGTCACGCTAACTACATACTCTTAGACCATTGTTCCAACCCATTGTTAGGAACAATAGCAAGCTGATCATTGAAAGACGTTGCCTAAAGTCAATTTTCGTTTGTACTCCTCTCTACTGCCTTTACTACTCACTGATTACTTCCAGCTCATAAAACAATTCATTCCTACTATCAAATGGTGTCTTCCATTCATATCCCTGCTGCTGCCCTTAATGATGCAGCTTTCGCTCTTCTAGAGCAGTATGCGCAGGGGAAGATTTCTGATACGATCACACTGACTAAGATAGATGTTGAGCTTGCCGTTGTGGGTATCCCCTTTGACCAGGAAGAATGGCTCGACCTCATGGGGATCATCCTGATGAATCCCACAGACGGTTTCAATTCCATCAAGGCTGTGTGGCAGCTCAAGCAGACGAAGACGACCCCTGTGTTGGAGGATGTTGCTGCATGGCAGCTAGTTTTGGGGTGGGCGGCTAGTGATGAGTTATCTTTCGATGATTTCTTGGTGCAGATGAAGAAAAAGTTCAAGGATAGGTTCAAGTTCGACGAATGGTCGAGTGTCTTCGACAAAGTGTTTGAAGCCTCTCGCGAGGGTGCTGCCATTGCTGTTGAGGTTGTTAAGGCTGCCATGATTGAGCGTGGCGTCCTCTACCGCCCCAGTAAGTAAATCCATGAACCACCTGGAGAGTGATTTGTTGACGTTTATCAGGTGTCCATGATCTCTCCGCTCCTCAGGCTTCATCTTCCGGTAATAAACTTTCTAATTCCACATCAAGTAGTTATTGACAACCTTGCAGCCAGTGTCTCCCATGCCCCCCTTTCCCATGGTGCCTCTTCCTTGAAGGCTCGTAAGTCAATTTTTCATCCTATAGTTCATAATCCCATTGTTGACCCACCCTTCAGACAAGGTCTCCCATGGATCCGATGGTCCCCTACCCCCAGCGAAGCATTCAAGACCCAGTACGTCTGTCTGTTGGTTCTTGGATACATCCACACAGGAGGATGACGAAAATGTAGATGAAAATGACTGAGATAACGAAGTGGATCACCGTCCAAGAGTGACCCAGATTGGTCAGTCTGGGCGAACGACATTCAACCAATGCCTCAACAATCTTTTTCACTGTTATAGTTGCAAGGGGAGTGTCACAGGATCTAACTCGAGAGCACGTCGAAGCCCTGTACACAATATCAATGTTGGTATGGACATAGATGTGGGCTGGACTGAGCTGAGAATCTTCATGATAGAGTTGCCCACTGGTGAGTGACTGCTTCTTATTTCTTCACTCACCATCTTACCTCATCTTCATTAGCTGGTGCTGCGGCCTTCGTTTTAAAGAACCTCAAGGGCCAAAGATTGCACTGCCAGACCTTCCACTCGCTCCCTCGACATATTTTGGTGGAAGCTGGCAATCCGTTGGAGGTTCAACAAAGCCTCCCCCCTTTGCACAGCACCCTCATCAAGGACATCGTGCGGATACCAAGAGAGGAGCTGTTATCCATCACGCAGCGCTGCGATATCCCCATATGTTCTTGGGTATGCATATTATTTGGCTCCTTCAGGGACGATATCACCTACATACTCTGCATCGAGGACAGTTCTGTCGGCACGCTTGTTGTCCCTCAGTCATTGCCTTACCATCCTGACCCTCAAAGTCTGTCCAATGGACAGAGCATATTTGACGTGGACTTGGCCAGGGAGCACAGTTTAGAGGTAACCATTTCCACAAGTGACCGGGGGCATCCCATTGCCTACTGTGAGGGGAAGGAGTATTATTATGGCTGTAGTCACATTTACTTCCCCATGAAGTGGGTGAAGGCAGTGAGCGTGCCATTGCCTGATGAAATTGCCTGGTTTTCCCTGGCATCAGTAGATCCCCCATTGGTCGACTGCACACTTACGAGATTCTCGGCTCAATGGTGGCAAGATGGAGACACCAGGCAGGTTTGTTATGGTGAATTTGCAGGCAAGTTAGCTCGCATCGTCACGATGGACAGCCAACACGAATCGGTCACTGTCTGTGTCTCAATGGAGAGATCAAGTGATGAGGTTGTGGAGGCACTGGAAATCTCTGTACATGATTTCAAACTGGAATTTCCCACTGGCACTTCCATCCAGGTTATTGCGGTGTAGGGAGAATATCCTCCTTACTAGGATATTTCTTTTATTTCACTGTTTTTACTTACTGATTTGTTTTCTCTTCTTTCTTTTTTTTTTTTTTTTTTTTTACTTCATGTTTGCACGCATTTGGCTTATGTAAGCCCGCGCAACCACTTCGAGAGCACTGTACATACTTAGAAGAATAATAGATGCATTATAGAGACGAAACAGACCAAATTCTGAGCCTGAGGGCTCAGAATGTTATTTCTCCATTCCTGATGTGCTATACATGTTTTCCTGAGTCTCTCTTGGGTTTTAGGGCGTGTTTTCAGTCTTTTCACACCACTCTTTGACTCCCTACCAGGCAACTCTAGCTCCCTGGGTCGAACTAGGACCCCCCTTCCAACTGGAGTCTATTCTAGACTCCTCCCACACTCCTTTATCATCAATCTTTACATCTGGAGCCCACCGCGAGGGGGCTGTTTTGCTTGGTACCCCTACTTCTCCCCCTCACCTCGAGCTTGTACATGCATTTTCTCGAGAATCGACGCGCCGGACCTCTTGCTTTTCTGTATTGGGATTCTACTCGACGAGACCTTTCGAACGAGGTCTTTTTCATTGCATCTGCTTCAGTACTTCTGGAGATATTCTTATTTTTGTGGAGAAAGGCCCTGTAGGACGAAAATTGGAATACCTCAGGACTGGGTGTGCCATATTCTCCGGTTCCTTGTTCTCCCAGCTCTCCTCGTGTGCCTCTACCACCCTCCAAAGTTTCGTAGAATTCCATCGAGCGGTTGTTCACCAATGTGCTGCTGTCTCCCCCTACCCCCGAGCTTGTACACGCGTTTTCTCGAGAACCAACGCGCCGGACCTCTCGCTTTTCTGGATTCGGATTCTACTCGACAAGACCTTTCGAACGAGGTCTTTTTTGTCGTGTCCGCATCAGCGGTTCCGGAGATATTCTTATTTTTGTGGAGAAGGCCCTGTAGGATGAAAATTGGAATAACTCGGGACTGGGTGCACCATTTTCTCCGGTTCCTCGTTCTCCCAGCTCTCCTCGTGTGCCTCTACCACCCTCCGAAGTTTCATAGAATTCCGTCGAGCGGTTGTTCACCAATGTGCTGCTGTCCCCCCCTACCTCCGAGCTTGCACACGCGTTTTCTCGTGACCCGACGCGCCGGACCTCTCGCCTTTCGGGATTCTGATCCTACCCGACGAGACCTTTCGAACGGTGCCTTGTTCGTCACGTCCGCTTCAGTACTTCTGGAGATATCCTTATTTTTGTGGAGAAAGGCCCTGTAGGACGAAAATTGGAATAACTCGGGACTGGGTGTGCTGTTTCCCATGTTTCTTCGTTCTCCCAGCTCTCCTGGCCTGCCCCTACTGTCCTCCGAAGTTTTGTAGCATTCCGTCGAGCAGTTCTTCCCCAGTGTGTTGCCATCCTCCCCTGCCACAGCTTATGCTCCCTGGCATTCTCCCTCGCGTTTTAGCTCCCTCTCGAGCTGTAGGGAACTGTTTCCCAACGTTCTAGAGTCAGTCGAAGCCCTGTTGAGACCCCACCAGCTTCTTTGAGACCTAGCTGCATTCCAGACCTGTTCGAGACGTGTTTGTGACATAGATGCTTTGTTTGACACATTTGCTTTGTTTGTAACATATTCGAGACGCATTCCGCGACCCTCCGAGACACAGTCGTAATGTGTTTGAGATGCACCCTCGTTCATATCGTGTTCCAGACGCAGTCGTAACATATTCGAGATGCAATCATATCGTATTCCAGATGTATCCGCTTCATTCCCCTTTCCAGATGCAATCATAACGTGTTCTAGACGTATCTGCTTTGTTCCCCTTTCAAGACGCAATGGTATCATATCCCAGACGTATCCACTTCATTCCCCTTTCCAGACGCAGTCGTAACATATTCCAGATGCAATCTTAATGTGTTCCAGATGCATTTGGAGACCTACTGAGATGCAATTGTAATGTATTCGAGATGCATTCTGAGACCCATCGAGATGCAATTGTGACATAGACGCTTCCCTCAGACGCACCTGTGTTCATTCATAGATGTATCCTAGACACTTTGAGTTGCACATGGCAACTAAGTTCAGTTTTCAGTGGTCAAAACCACCTTGTGACATGTATACAAGACCCCTACACCCTCCCTGCTCATGTCATATTCACTTCGCGAAATATATGTTGGTTTTATCTGTTCAGTCTCTTACTCTCAGGATACCCCTGTGGAGCACTCTCAGTCTTGTTCTAGAAGATGCTCCCAGGGAGGCACACTCAAGCACGAAGCTCCCCCCTTGTTTCTCCTTCAAGGCATCCCCTTGAACTTCAAAGGACCTCCCTTTCTCCCCCGAGCTTGCTCCGAGCAGCTCATTTCCTTGCTGAGTCACTTATGCAGGCTCATGGCACACTGTGGCTTAGCCACGGTGGTGTGTCCCAGATAGCAGGCTGGTGACTTAGCTTCCACACTTGCTTCATAGCTCGAGAGAGGATTGGTAGTCGTGTGTGCACTCAGTAGGTTGTTAGAGTGCTCGAAGGTTTGCTCCCCCTGCCTCGAAACTGCTTCGAGGGCTCTGTCGAAGCCACCCTTGGATCTCGAGCCCCCTGCAGAACCTTGCTCCTCCTTCGTGAGGCTGTGATTTTGACAGCAAAGCCTTCCCCTTTGAGCTCTGAGTCAACCCTGAGACTACCCCAGAGTGCCTTTCGAGTTCGAGAGTCCCATGTCCCCCTCGAGAGCAATCTGCCGCTTCGAGCCCAGTCCCACCCTCAAGTCGAGTCCCAAGGCTCATCAGAGCCTCTCGAAGGCTTGTGTTTCCCCTTCACACAGCTGTCCTTCCCCCTCGAGTCACCTTCCGAGGCCTGTCTAGGCTCAAGTCACTCTCATCTTTGAAGCCACCCCCACGAGTCCCCTCATTGCCCCTCGAGGCCACTCTGGCGCCCTCTCCTGCTGCATGGATACCCCTTCTTGTTCATGTTTTGTTTTCTTTATGGTCTCTTTTGCTTTTGAGTTTGCATTTTTGAGTTTTGACATAGAGTCTCTGTTTCAAGGAGGATAGCCCTCATCGTGTTGTGTGGTATGGCTCGGTATGTGGTGACTGAGGACAGTCACTATCTCAAGCCACCCTTGGATGTAGGGAGAATATCCTCCCTACTAGGATATTTCTTTTATTTCACTGTTTTTACTTACTGATTTGTTTTCTCTTCTTTCTTTTTTTTTTTTTTTTACTTCATGTTTGCACACATTTGGCTTATGTAAGCCCATGCAACCACTTCGAGAGCACTGTACATACTTAGAAGAATAATAGATGCATTATAGAGACGAAACAGACCAAATTCTGAGCCTGAGGGCTCAGAATGTTATTTCTCCATTCCTGATGTGCTATACATGTTTTCCTGAGTCTCTCTTGGGTTTTAGGGCGTGTTTTCAGTCTTTTCACACCACTCTTTGACTCCCTACCAGGCAACTCTAGCTCCCTGGGTCGAACTAGGACCCCCCTTCCAACTGGAGTCTATTCTAGACTCCTCCCACACTCCTTATCAATCTTTACAGCGGGTCTTAACTGTGGCTTTCAGGGCATTGTGATACACTGCAAGCATTTCACAATTTTTCTTGCCAAAATATGTTGAAAAAATGGAAAGAAGAGATACTCTTTTATTTGGGCTGTGTTCACATAAAAATGCAAATATAATATTTTGTTTTCTTTGTCTTTTCTGTGCAAAAAAATGAATTGATGGTAGTGCTGATTAGCTTCTATGCTAATGGGTATTACCATCAATCAATGTTTTGTGGAAAGTCATGCAAAGAAAAGAAAATATTATTTTTGCCTTTTCTCTTTGAAAACAGCTGTCAAAAAAGAGTATCACTTTCTTCAATTTTTTCAGCATGTTTTCTGAAGAAAAATTATGAAATGCTTGCAGTGATAGGCAAAGTGGATGATATGTATGTACTGCAGGGCAGTGACCAACAGGCAAGTCATGGTCTTGCCAAGTAGGTTGTTTACTGACATGTTTGTAGCTGGACATCCCAGTGATATTCCTAGCATCACACGTCTCCCCGACAACATACATCTCTCGAGAGCCTCACAACCAACTCCAGGATGATCCTCTGACTTCCCAGAACCACATACAACCAGGGGACTTTGTATGCATCACCAGTGGGCCACACAAAGGTCTTTGCAGCACGCTACACTGGTACAGCGGCCACGAGATATTGATCACACTGTCCACGCTTCAGCAGGCTGACCCTGACAACCTTGGAGATAAGGGAAAGTCCAAGGCCCAAGAGCCTGAAGTTCCCGGTGGCGATGGCGATATCGATGAGGGAAGTGACCCTGTACAGGTATCTGTCAGTATGGACAAGGCACTTATCGTACCCCCATCTACCCTGCAATTCTCCAGGGAGAGGGGGTATGATGTTACTATTGGCGACTGTGTTCGAGTGGTCCATGGTCCTGCTGTAGACATCGAAGGGCTCATCTGTTCTGTTGACTTCGTATCTGGCCATCTTACAGTTCTGTCTGATGATGGTCCATTGGTAAGTGTTCACATCCTCATGCTTCTATACTGTTCTAATGAAGCTATAGCATGATGTCCTCATCGGTTTTTGCATCAAGCTAGAAAACCACTCTCTTCATGACATAGAGCACCAGGTTGGCTGTGAGGTATGGATCATCTCTGGTCCCAAAAAGGGGTATAGAGGAATGCTGCGATCAGTCGGCAGAACTTACTGCAATGTCGCAATCGAATCCAGCATTATGCAGTTAAAAAATACTGCAGTCGTCACTGAGTAAGTGACTCCCTCTCCTAGCAGCACACACTGACTTCTCCCCTTTTTTTTCCAGATTTGGCATGTGCCTCAATGGGGCCATCTTGGATTCTACACGAATGGCAGCATTCATAGAATTGTGCCAGAAGTCATTTGTTTGGACTGCCCCTCGAAGCACTACTCCACCCATGTCGACTGTGGATCCTTCAGCCGAACCAGGTCCAAGCACCTTGGCCTGTGACCCCTGGGTCTCCCACCCTGACAATATTACCCCTTGGCCCCTCAACGAGCTGGCGCAAGCAAACGTTGACTACGGTATGTAGACCTTCCTCTCCATCGCAGATCTGAATTAACTTTGCTGTTCAGGGTGTGTTCCTTGGCTCTTCAACAATAATTTCTGTGACTATGCCAACTGGCATGTATGCCTGAGGGTTGGCATGTCTTACAACTGTGGTTCGCTGCTCAAGCAAGTGGTCCGCACTACGGTTCCTGACTGCTTCTCTACAGTTGTACATGGGCATGGCTTAGCACCTCCTGGTCATGTGTCAGTCACTGTGACCTCCAGTACAGTGAGCGCAAATATCAAACATCACTTCATTCCAGCACATGACTTGACTCCTGCCAACCTGAGGAGTGCTGGTCAGTATTGTCTCGTACTACATGGCGAGCTCATGGGCCAAATTCACTGGGTTAAGAAATGTCAAGTGAAAAAAGATCCGAAAGGGGTAGAGTTGGAGGATGGTACCAAGCTTCCATTGGGGGATGTTTGCCAGGTGATCTCTGCAAATTGACCAAGAACAGTAGGTCTCAATCTAATCATGGCTGGAATTTCCTGACTTTTCTAATTCACAGAGGTGACTGGGGTTCATATGTGCACATCATCTTTGTATATGTAGGACCAGGACATCATATAAATGTAGACCCAGTGCAATTCATGTCCTTCCTGAGATATGGCATTGCTCCAAAGATAATGGTCATGATCCACTAACTCTTCCTCAGTGCTGTATCAAAGCTACTGTCTCCATCTACACCATCGCCTAAATATACTCAATTGCGTTGAAGATCTGACGAATGAATACCTAACATGGAGATTACTGGGCAGGCATTGGGCGCCTTGTGCCCGCTCACTGCATGATCACTTCTGAGCGTATGGAAACTGATTTCTAAATATTTACTTTTGTATTACATTTTGATCATTGGAAAAGCTATTATTTCGATGATCTCAGAATCTATTGTGTAACATTAAATTAAGCGCACCTGCAAAGTGATTTCCAAATTTAAACTTTACCTATTGTTGCAATCTTTTTAGGAAGATAATGCTGTCAATAACCTTGTGACATTCATGCCATATATAATTTTCAATTGTCTTTGGATAGATATCATAATGTTTCTCCCAATATAGACTGGCGATAAAAATTATAAGCCTTCTCGGAATAAAATTTTATAAGAGCATGGTAATTTGAATCATAATAAAAAATATTGTTTTCACTTTCGAATACTCTTTAAAGTGTCTGAAAATATTGAAACCGCCACTGTGTAAGAAATTCGTCTCTGAGCTTCGTTTCGAACGACATCTTGTAGTTCCACTTTAGGTAGTCTCTGTAGTGCTTCTATAAACTTCTCTCATGCGCAGTTAGAGCTGGCCGGGGCTCATAACCTGTCAGATGATTACTTCCTCAGTATCAACAAGCTACTTATATATTAGTATGTACCTGTCAGATGATTACTCTACAGGTGGTCAGTAAGTGTAAGGCTAAGTAAAATGTGTGACTTACTCCTCAGTATCAACAAGCTACTGAGGAGACTAGGAGAAAATTTACTTTACTGTAGTCCGCTTTTCTGCTTATGTAAGCAACCAATCTTCGCACCAAGGTAAGTACTACTAAGGGCAGTTTAATATTCCAACATTCAGTGTCTTTAGTAGAGGTTTGCCTGCTAGGAATGCCCAGCTGCCATTGCTGTTGAATACTATGAATGTCACTTGTACTTTGACCATTCCTACTTGCACTGTTCCTGTCCACTGTGCTGTAGCTGGGGTCATTGTGCCGTTAGCCATCCGTAGTGTTCTGGAGGAGTTTGACCACCCCCTTAATCTATGCTTGATCTTATTGAACACCATGGTGCACATTGCATTTACCATTGCTCCATCATCGAATAGGGCCCATAGTTGTATTCGTTCACCTTCTGGGCTTTCTATTATGATGTTCTGTATGAAGGGGATGGTGTTGTTCTCGCAGGTTGCATCGTTCGTTGTTGTACTCATGGTGTATATGTCAATTGGTCGTTCGTTCGATACATGTGCAGTTGTACAATTTATGCGAGCGCTGCTGAGAACTACTGGGGTCGTTGATCTGTCCGTTACAATGACCTGTTTTTGTTTCCCTGTTTGTCTGCTATTACCAGCCTGATATCTGTGGATGTGTTCCTGTTGATGGATCCTAATGCTCTTGTGCACATCGCTCTCCACACTGTTTCTCTCAGATCCAACTGCATGGCATCTCCAGGTGGCACTGGGCATTCGCGACTAGTGTGCCCATGGGTGCTGCACTTGTAACACTCTCCAGAGCAGATTACAGCCATTCCTGGCCTCAGTGGGAATGGCATATTTTCTGATACCCTGGCAGTTTCGCCATGCATTCGAGTCCACTGGGCTACCTGCATGTTGTACGCTCTCCACCCTTCTGTATTCGTGGCGTGATGTTGCAGTTGGTTGACTACATTGTGCATGGTGTCCTTCTGTGCGTCCATGAGCTGGGTTGGTGTCGTTGGTCCACACCTCATTTGCTGGATTGTAAAATGGGTGTTTGGCAGGGCTACTGCCATCATTGTTGGTCTTGTGGGTTGTACTGTGAGTCGTTGTAGCTGCATCATGATGCTCGTGAGCAATGCCTTCTGCTGCTGGATGAGTCGCTTTTCCCTCTCTTCCTCCTCTTTTTTCCGCTCATCCACCTCCTCTTTCTCTCTCTGCAGCTCTTCAACGTCTATTTCCTTTACCCCTTTTGCCAAGTCCTCAAATGTGGTATATTTCTTCTTCATCAGGTTGCGTACGACCTTTGGCAACTTCTTGTGAATGATCTGCACAAGCCCTACGTCCTTTTCAACTCCTGCAGCCTTTGCCAGTCATAGTGTCTCCCTGGCCCAGATAACATGGGTCCACACTTTCGTGCCGTTGACGTCTTTCGTGGTTGCCACTTCGTTGTCATCTAGTTTTAGCACCAGTAACTCTTCCTGGTAGTGTTCTGGGGTTTTTTCCGCTATGGGAAGGGGTTCCCATCTTTGGTTGAACGAGGCTTCCAGTTCTGTCCATGACGATTGCTGTTGTCCTGTAAGGCTATTGTACCACGTCTGCATGTCTGACCTTGGTGCTATGTAGTCCTGTAGTGCCTCAATCTTTTCTCCCTCATCCGTTATCCCCATGATTCGCATGATGTGGTTGAATGTTCTCAAGAACATCTGTGGATCCTGCATGTCCATTTCATCTCCTTTGAACGGCTTGAGTGCTTCCATTGTCACTGTGATACGTGCATTTACCGCCCTTGTGTTATTCTGTGTAACTCGGTTACCCTGCTGCGCCTGCGATGTTGTTGGGGCTGTCGCTGATGCATTTGTCAGTACTACTGCTAGCGAGTAGTGACATAGTGCAGTGGATGGTGTGAAGACTGAGTTTTGTACACGATACGAGGTTGGTATCGGGGGTACTGGTAGTACTTGTGATGACAGGGGCCAGTATATACCATTGTCTGATTCTGGGCTTTGTGGCTGCGACAGCAGTATGTTCTGTGTTGATGTGTACTACGGTGGGGAGTCTGCTGCTTGGTCATTTTCGGGTGTTAAGGCGATGTCACTGTCTGTTGCTGGTGTGCTCAGCAGTGATGACGTTTGGGATGTGTTGGTGGACATCGTTCAAGCGACAAAGCGTCCCCGAGCGTCCCTGGGTTGTTCTGTTCTGAACGGCAGTTTGGCTACGCTGCTTTGACAATCTGCTACTCAGCGGTTTTGGTGGTTTTGTGTTCTCCACCCAGCATCCTCGTTGTCTTCCGGTTTGGTACATGTCTGCGGGGTTTATGCATGTCTTTGGGATATATCGGGTTCTTTGCTTCATGGGTTCAAATCTACTATTGTCACCACAATGAAGTAGGGAATCCACCTCGTAGTGTATCATAGTGATGTGTACTAGTGGCCTGTGCTCTGACTCTGACTCCCCGTCTGTGTCCCGCTGACTAAGCCTCTCTATCCCTCGGCTCCCCTACTGCACCGGTCGGCTTCGTAAAGGCGGAAGTCTCGGGGGCAGCCGCCGGCGCATTGAGCACTGGACTTAAAACAGACGAGGAACCCGAAAGGGAACGAAGGGAAGCCAGGAGACGAGATGAAGACTCTCCTTCAAAGACGTGAGTTGTCCAGACATTCTGCTTTGGCGGCGCTAACATGGCTTCAGAGAGAGCGCCGGTATGAACCTCGAGAGCGCACTCGCATTGCAGCCCTCGAACGCACGATCGCACGGCAGAACGCCATCAGAGAAGCCGAGGAACGTGACCGGATAGAAATGGAAAAACGCCTAGAAGTCTGGGACGACGACGAGAGCGACGAGCTGTTCTACGTAGACGGGTCCGTTTCATTGCACTTATCCACACACCACTTGTCTGATCATACCAGGGTCCGGTGGCGACAGTCGCTGAGGAAGCTGCAGACGCCGAGTCCCGTGCCTTTGAGGAGCGTGAAGCAGAGAATCTCCGCATCGAATCCGAAAAGTTCCTCGCCCGACAGATGGAAGATATGCAGGCGCTTGCTGAGGAACAACGCAAGGCGGGCATGCTGCTCGACGACGGTGCACCCGTCAAACTCAACGTCTCGCTCAACCCGGCACCCGTTAGAACAGAGCCGTCTCAGAAAGAGGTCAAGGCAGCTGTGTTTGGGCAAGAAGAGGAAGAGGAGGAGGGTGGCATCAAGAAACGCAAGGTGCCATTGGTAAAGCTCGACTTTAGTGCTGCAGAGGGCGAGAAAGCCAAGGAACGCTTGGAGATGATCAAGCGATCCGTTCCTCACGACAAGGAGACGCTGTTCAAGGCCAAAGTCAGATGGGACGGTCTCACCGATGTACGTGGTCGTTCGTATCGTCAGTTTGTAAAACGCTCACCATCTTGTCAGATGATGACCGACAGGAAGTTTGAGCCTATCATCAAGCACCAGATGGTTAAGTATCTGGGTGAACTCGAAGATGACGACCTAATCATGTTTGTGGTCGAACATCTCAAGGATCACAAAGGTCCACAGAAGCTCGTGGAAGGTCTCGAACCTGTATGTACATTTGTACATGGTATTCCATCTCAGCTTACAATTTCAACGCAGGTCTTGGAAGAGGAAGCACAGGAATTCGCGATCAATATCTGGAGACAAGTGATCTTTGAGGGCATGGCATACGGTGAAGGTCTCCAAACCGAGCGCATGACGGTTGATTAGTAGAATGGAGAGAATCAGAATCGAACGACGTCGGAAGGAAAGGGGCTGAGAAGAGTTCTTGGACGCCGTGGTACCTGCAGGGCCAGGTGCGTTGTAGCATTGGCATGATGTTTGCTAAAAGGTTGTCGTGTGTGCGTGATATGAATATGATCTCGAAGATGGGCGGCGGCGTTGTGGCTCTCCCTAGCTTGCACTGGGAACCCCCGCGCGCGCTATCACGATGGTGGCGACGATAGTGATCATGCTCATTCAGTTCGGGTATTCGTAAGTACGCCCTTGACTAATCTTATCTCGAATGATACTTCTTTCTCTTCCATGCTATACTGCGAATGCGAGAAATGCTTTCCATTTTATGGGAGGAGGTCTATGAGCGATGGCGGCGTGTTGAGTCTTCATCCCTTTATCCGTAGCCGCTTGAATACATTGACCGTAGCATCGTGACCTGAGCACGAAGGCAGCGTTTCTTCACATTCAGGAACGCCCCTGAGTCTCACACCGATCCCCGTCGTTGGAAATGCGCCCGTTAGTTTTCTGGTCGTCTAAAGCTATTCTTATCCCGTAGTGTGTAACTTTCAAAGGATCGTCGAGCGCTCGTTAGTAGTCTCGTGATCATATAACTGGCGCAAGGTGAGTCGCGCTCACATCATAGTCATGTTCCGTGATGGGCGTAGACGCTCGGTCGAATGGCTTTGTGTCATCACTAGAGCCTTGGATAGCCCTTTCAATGGTTGTGTTTACTGCAGTACGCCGACGAGGTGCACTGATGTCGACTGCAATTGGAGATTCTCAGGTCAAAATGGCATACATAGCATAAGTCACCGAGCGAAGCCGGTGCTGAGAAAGTCTCTAAGGTTCCCTCTCTCATGGGTGCGCTCGGCTATTTCATGGTTGCCTGTAATAAAAAATCGGGTGTATGTTCCTTTACCGGGCGAACATGGGTTCTTTTTTGTATTTCTTGTCGCCGTGGCCCGTGAGCATACCTTGACAAGTTGACAATTGCTGCCATGCACGTTGGTCGGTGATAATCTTGGTAGATAACCAGAATTGGTTTAACATGAACTGATATCGTCACGACTACTATGAGCAGGGGATTAGATGGGCGAATACATTGTTCAACTTGGAAGAAGTGTTGATCTGATCTGATCGTTCGTTCGAGTTATCTTGTTTGCCATATAAACCTGCAACTTCCTTGCTGGCTGCAAGGGGAACCCAACCTCGGCTACTAAGTCAGTGGGGATACATTCCCGAACGTGGATATCGGATGATCGTTTCAAAGTGGTGCCGTGGGGTTCAGAGATTGACACCGCCATCAGGTATGGAAGTATATATAGGCTCAACCAAGGAGCAGGGATGAGGTGGAGAACGGGAAAACTCCCACATATTCTCGTCGTAACCAAGGACACCGTCATTAACGAGCGTTTCACCGTCGCCATTACTGTCGATGATGAGGATGACACGCAAATGGGTGGTAGCTCTCGCTGGCCTTTTACAACCCGTCTTGGCTGCACCACAGGCACCGACGACGACGACGACGACAACAGGTTTGTCGGAGACGTCGGTTCCGACTCTGACAGTTTCAACCTCGGTGCCTAGTCCTACAGTGCCTCTCACGGCGACACTTCCATCCCAGGCACCGTTGCCCCCTGTTCAACCGTGGTGCATTGGTCAAATCTTTTGCCCTGGCGCGGTCAGTCTATAAGCCTTCTTTCGTCGTCCCACCGTCTTACACGAGTTTGTGTACTAGATACTCCAAACCATCAACATCGCACAGCTCTATTCCGATCCAAAGACGTTCGTCGACAAGCCTACTAGCAAATCTGCACAACAGGTCCTCTCAGACTTTTCCGCGTTCAACCTTTCGACCGTGACAGAGGGTGACCTTGTCAACTTCGTAGAGACCGACTTCGCTGGAGAAGGTCTCGAACTTGAAGCTGCAGCACTAACGAATTTCAATGCCAACCCGGCCTTCTTGAATAATGTCACGGACCCGCTCCTTAAAGCCTTCGCACAGATCGTGAACGGATATTGGACCCAGCTGGCACGTAACACGAACCAGTCCGCTCTTTGTGGTGAATACCCCAGTGGCCAATGCGAGAGTACGCTGATTCCTTTGAATCACACGTTCATCGTTCCCGGTGGTCGCTTTAGAGAGCAATGTGAGTAACCCATTGCCCTACAGAACCATACAAGTCGAGAGTTGACTTAACGCACAGATTATTGGGATAGTTACTGGATCATACAGGGTTTGCTAAAGTCAGAACTTTATTCCACCGCCAATGCGACTCTACAGAACTTCATGGACGAAATCGAGGATTTTGGGTTCATTCCCAACGGAGGACGCACGTATTGTAAGATCAGGGTTCCGCATTTTCTACGGCATTAGGTTGATGAATGCTTTCGCAGACCTTGACCGTTCCCAACCACCGCTTTTCATTAACGTGAGGCAAGACCCTTTCGATGGATGTACTGACGCTAATTGTTGGGGATTAGATGGTGTACGACTATGTTGCCGTTACGAACGATACCTCCATTTTACAACGTGCGTTACCGCTGGCGGAGGTGTGTGCCTTGTACACCTCTTTGGAGTCGTCTTTTAATCCAACCCACGTAGATCGAACTAGCGTGGTGGGCCAACAATCGCACTAGCGAGATTACGAGCCCGTATACGAACCAGTCCTATATGTTGGCCCGCTACTCCGTTAACAACACTGCGCCTCGCCCCGAGTCGTATCTCACAGGTTAGCTCTCGGTGTCATATGTGGTGGTCATGATCTCAATCTCCATTCAATCCAAAGACTACCTCACTGCGAATGACCCTACGCTTGGGACACCTCTCACCGAGCAACAAGCGGAGGCCCTATATGGCGAACTCGCATCTGGTGCAGAAAGCGGATGGGACTTCACGGCCAGATTTGAAATGGTCCCTCAGTATGGCGATCCTGGCCTTCGCACGTACAATATCAAGAACACGATACCCGTCTGTCTCAACAGCATCCTCTGTGAGAGCACGCGTTTCCTAACCTCTCTTCTGGAACTATCCCTCATATGTATTTCCACATTCAAGACAGAGCACATACACTGCTTGCAGACCTCTATGGAGACTCTAATTCTACGGCTACCACGGCCCACCGCCAAACTGCGGCTAACATCCGTGCGGGTATCTTGGACTTGACGTGGGACGCCAGCAAGCTCGCTTTCTACGACTTTAACCTCACGTCGAACGCGCGCAACAGCTTCTTCAGTGTTGCAACGTACTACCCGGTTTGGGCCGGCATCATTCCGGATGAAGTCCTCTCGTCGCAGTCTAACGCGTTTGGATATTTTGCGGCCATAAACCTCGTGATGAACAAGTACAATGGCACAGTCCCCACCACTTTCGTTGATTGGAGCGGACAGCAGTGGTGGGTCTTGATGTCGCGGACCATCCTCACTTTACTCACCCGAGCGGTTTTAGGGACGCTCCTAATACATGGCCTCCTCACCAATATATCATCTTGGAAGCCCTGAACGCGCTTCCATCCAATCTCACCACTAACACCCTTCCCACACCAGGTTCTGGACAATCAACTTACGACCTCGTCCCTTCCGGCCAACTTAGCTTAACCGAGTCGCAACTACCGGGCCAACCCTTCCGTGGTGCACAGGCATCGCAAAACGTGACAGCCACCGGACCAGGCGCAGACATCAACGCGCTCAATGGGACTGTCGTCAACGGTGGGAACTCGACCTCGGGCGAAGGCTGGGCAGCGACGCTGGGAAGAGAAGTCGCCAATAGATACTTCACTAGCGCCCTCTGCAGTTGGCATGCGACAGGAGGCTCAATACCTGGCTTACTACCACGTCTTCCCGACAGTGAACTCAATCTTACTAACAGCGTTAATAACACTGGCAACGTGGGTTATCTCCCTTCGTCTCCTGACAAGCCAAATTGCTAATCGTGGCAAATGACATCGACATGCTACAGATGTATGAGAAATTCTCAATCCTCAATGTAGATTCTTCCGGTTCGGGAGGGGAGTATACCGTTCAGGCGGGCTTCGGCTGGACGAATGGAGTCTTTCTCTGGATCGCAGCTAACTATGGCCAGTTACTCGTTGCGCCGGAGTGCCCAGCGCTCGTAGCGAGCGCTTAGTAGTGGTGCTTCCAGTGGAGCCGTGTCTTACTTGAAATCGTCATTGTCGCCTGCAGCTATTGTGGTAGTTGTGTTGATCTCCTTGGTAGTTTCAACGCACTTCACATTTGTGTAACAAGAGATTGGATAACATCTAGGCCCACTACATATTGTTCCCACTTACTGTCGTTTAATTTGAAGACACACATACCATTTGGTTCCAATAGGTCTACAGAATGTGTTCCAGGTTGATCTTGGGATTCTGTGTCCTCAGGATTTATGGCATCATATGAATATAAGTTGTAGAGTGTAGGCTTGATCGTGAGAATGATTGATAAGATAATTTATTACTTCCCTCGCCCTATAGGCTCGGGTATTTATACTGTGTGAGAACATTATTCTAGAATAGTCTACTACAGTATGGAATATTCAGCTACCTTGGAGTTCATTGTACGAGATGCCAGTATCTACTTCGCGATACCAACACTCCCCCTCAAGCCGGGGTCATACCCATCTCTCGGGTATGCCTCTCGTGCTTGTCCCTAGGTAGCGCTTTGGTAAATATATCTGCCGTTTGGTACCTGTCCGGACAATGACAAATCTCGACCTTCTTTTGGTCGATCTTCTCATGCATGTAGTGATGAGATATGTCGAAGTGTTTCGTCCGGGCATGAAACTGAGGATTGTATGCTAGAGCTCGGGCTCCCTTGCTGTCTGTCAGTATCTTAGTAGGCTCTATTTGTCTGTACCCTAGTTCTGCATATAGCTTTCATAGCCATATGCACTCTCAAGTACATTTAGCCAGCGCGGCATATTCCGCTTCGGTTGTTGACAGAGCGATTAAGGTTTGCTTCTTCGAGCCCCAAACAATGGCTCCCCCTTGAGCTAAGAATACATAGCCCGTGACAGACACGCAGTTCTCAGTATTAGCAAAGCTTGCGTCTACATACCCTTGGAATATTTGGGTAGCAGTATCACCTTTCTTTGCACAATACATTATTCCATAGTCCTTTGTTCCTTGTAGGTACCTCAGTATCCGTTTGGCCGCAACCCAATGTCTTAGGTCTGGGTTTGCTGTAAATGAGGCCAGTCTATTTACGGCGTAGGCGATGTCAGGCCATGTGGCAACCGCGGCATACATCAAAGATCCGATCAGGGAAGCATACTTATTTTGGTTAGTCGTTTCCTCCCATTCCTGCTCCGGGAACATCTGAACCTTCATGTCCGCTGGTGTCCTCACACTATTTGCACTCTCTAATCCCTGTGCCCGTAGTATAGAATCTATGTATCGTGTCTGCCCTATGAACAATGTTCCTTTGGCCCGATCACGTGTGATTTCTATACCGACAATTTTCTTTGGGTCTCTGAGGTCGGTAACTTCGAACATAGATTGCAGTTGTGCTTTTAGTGATGTCATAAGCCCCTGTCCCGACGTGAACAGTAAGAGATCATCTACCCATACGGTAATGATTTCTATTCCTTCTGTTGTCCGCCAGATATATGCACAAGGGTCTGACCATAGGCGCTTGAATCTGCCTTCCACTAACTGTCTATTGAGTTCGATGTTCCACTCTCTTCCAGACTGTTTCAACCCATACAATGTTTTTATCAGCCGGCACACACGTTGTGTACCGTCCTCAAAGCCTTCGGGTTGTTTCATATAGACTTCTTCTTTTAGCTTACCATTTAGGTAAGCCCCCTTTACATCCATCTGTTGGATCTCCCAGTCCTGGGAAACCGCTAATGCTATTATTGCCCTTATTGTCTCCAGCCTCACTACCGGTGAGAATGTATCCGTATAATCCATCCCCGGTATTTGTGAGTACCCTTTTGCTACTAGGCACGCCTTATATTTCTCTAATCTGCCTTCTTTATTATACTTTCGAACGAGGACCCATTTGTTGGATACCGGCATCCTACCCTTTGGTAAGTCGGTTAGTTCCCACGTCCCCATTTGGTATAATTGATCTATTTCTGCTTTGACAGCTTTTTCCCACTCCAGCCATTTGGGTGCGTCACGCGCCTCCCTCAGCGTTCTCGGGTTGTCAGGTAAGGCACTACTTTCAATTAGTGCTGCATACACTAACACTGATCATTCTATAGGGCTTTCTTCAAGTTCTCCCTCGTCGGGGTCTCGAGATAATTCTGGTGAGTCATCACTTTCATTATCTGACAACTCGGGCATAGGGTCATTGAGCGCCCGGTAGTCTTTTACTACCCTGGGCCTGTTACTTTTTCTCTGGTAAGTGTTACTGTCGTCGTCTGTCCGTTTTCGTTTACTGACGCGTTCTTGATCTCTTTTAGCTTCGTCTCTGTTGTTCTCGGTATCCTGCGCGTTCCTATCAGCCACGCTCTCGGGCTCGGGCTCCCCCTCGTGCAGCATACCGTCTTTCAAGGTGGGTGGAGCTTTGGGCAAACTGACAGGATCTTTCAGAAACCGAAAATTATGGGAAGTTTTGATGGATCAGGAGCGGGCATCATAGAAATGGACAGCGCGGGGGCTGTCTAAGAAACCCACAAAGGTGAGTTGTGTGGACTTAGCGTCCAGTTTATTGATACTGACGCTTTCATTCATTATCCACACAGGGCAACCAAATTCCTGGAAATGCAACACGTCGGGACGATGTCCCGTCCACCTCTCATATGGAGTCGTGCCAACCAGTGCCCGGGTGTGTGAGCGGTTTCGAACATACGCGACATGGGTAATTGCCTCGGGCCATAGGAATGCAGGAACATTTCCTGCGATCCTCATGGCACGAGCAAGTTCACCCAAGGTACGATTAAACCGTTCAGCGACACCGTTTTGTGCAGGGGAATAAGGCACAGTGGCCTGCAGGTCAATACCTGTCTCACGGCACCAGGTAAGAAGTTCATTATTGACATACTCTCTCCCGTTATCAGCGCGTACAACCTTCGTCCAGCACCCTAGTTGGCGTTCAAGGTATGTGAGGTATTCTTTTAGCTTAGTCGATGCCTCCCCCTTACTAACCATGAATCTAACTTCACAGTATCGACTTGCGTCGTCAATAAATGATATGTACCAGCGCACCCGCCCACTTAGGGCTTCTGTTCGTGCTGGACCCCACACGTCGGTGTGGATCATCTCACCCGGCTGTGTGGTTCTCGGGGCTGACTTGTTCAAAAAAGGTATTTTTGTTTGCTTTGCTTCGATACATGCAGGACAGTCGATAATCGGCGATGGCACCACGGTGAGTCCGTTAACTAACCGTTCGCGCTGGAGGCGTTGGAGTCCCTTGACTCCAACGTGTCCAAAGCGCTTGTGCCATTCGTCCCAGGTACATGCCTGGTATGCGCGCTCTGCAGGTTTATACCTGCGCACGCATAGTTCGTATATCCCATCATGTAGAGTAGCTATAGCAAACAAATTATGTTTTTGATCGTATAATTTCATTTGTCCTCCCCCAGAAACAGAGGAGCCGCCCTCCTTATCAAGGCGTGTTAATGAAATTAAGTTATGTACAGCGTCAGGGGTGTACAATATGTTCCGCAGGGTAATTACGGAAGTCTTGTCACCTATTCGTGCCTGTAGCACGACTGTCCCGACTCTGTACGCTGTAATCTTGTGATCTCCGATACCCCGGATCACTTTTTGTATAGGGACCATATCCCTGAATATTGTCTTATCTTTTGCTATGTGTGCCGTACTCCCTGAGTCGGCTACCCACGTGTACCACTCAACGCGTTCATCTATTCCTTCGTACAATACATTGAATGCGTCATATGTACTAGTATTACTACTGTCAGATGTCCATTTCCCATCTGCGTGTAATACCTGCTCGTCATCTTGTGTATCACGCGTAGGCAGTTCTGTGATCGAGGCAAAATTAGCCTGCCCGGGTTTAGCCTTTTTAGGCGACCTGCCATGCTTTTTCCAACAGTCGTCTTCCGTGTGACCTAACTTTTGACAGTAGCCGCATTTGGGTTTCCCCTTATGATGGCACTTGTCAGTCATGTGGTTGTCGCGTCCACAGATACTGCAGACTTTTGTAGGTTCTTTCTGCTTGTTATTTACTTTCCTTTGAGTAAATAACGTCTGTTCTTGCGGAGTCCCCTGCCTTCATTTGAATTCGTCTACCAGTACCGTGGTAAGCTCTTCGACCGTGACCGAATCAACGCCCTTCCTGGCTATTCAGCCTGCCATATACGATGTGGTAAACGTCGTCCAGGACTCCGGCATGTTCAATAATAGAATATCTTTAAACTCGTCATCCGGGACTGGTTTTCCCATGGTTGACAGGTTGTTCCGCATCCATTTGAGTTTATTAATATGCAGCGCAATATTATCACCCTCGGGACATTTGGCATTCAATAGCTCTCTCTTTGCAATGAGAGCGGTTTGAACACCGCATGTTTGATGAGCCATCTTTAGATTTTCCCACATTTGTGCTGCTGTCTCGGCATGCATAACGTGGTCCATCTGTTGGTCATCTATATTTGTCAATATGAGGGTTTGCGCGATAAGGTCTTCTTCTTCCCACACTGATATCTCAGCACTGTTAGTGGAGTCGTCCTCCGGTTTCGGGCAGCTCCCCTCGGCATACTTAAAGACTTTATGCAGGCATAAGAATTTTTGCATTCTGATTCTCCATGCGTGCCAATTGTTGTCTTTAAGCGTATCTACTTTGTATGAAGAGATAGCGCCGAGGTTTCGTACCCTATTGCCGGCTCCACTAGCATTGTTTGTGTTTGTTGTTACATTAACAAAGTCGTCGGCGCTTCCCGACATAGTGACACGAAGTTTTTAGATAGCGTTTGATAGAGGTAGTGTTTATAGCGACGAGCCGGGGCTCATAACCTGTAGAGTGTAGGCTTGATCGTGAGAATGATTGATAAGATAATTTATTACTTCCCTCGCCCTATAGGCTCGGGTATTTATACTGTGTGAGAACATTATTCTAGAATAGTCTACTACAGTATGGAATATTCAGCTACCTTGGAGTCATTGTACGAGATGCCGGTATCTACTTCGTGATACCAACATAAGTGACAGTGTAAATGATAATAACCAGTAGAAGTACATATTTCATGGCCAACTTAATAGACTGGATTCTGTAGACAGTCAGAGTCTATCTGTGATGAAACCTAAATGATGAGAGTCATAGGCTCACCAACAAAGAACCAGAGGAGAGAAGAGATTTAAAGGCAGAGGACTTTTGGGTTTGAAGAGCCAAGTGAACTAGCTTGGAGGCTAGCTGGATTATTGAGAGCCACTATATATACTACTGTGCATGAGGTAAAGGTGAGGTAGGCATGAGGACAACACAAGGTGGGTATAGGTATGATACCATTAGTTCAATAAGGCTCACGATGAATCACAGTGAACTCTGGCCTGGGAGTGCGATAGTTTGAGTGATTGCGATACGTGTCTCAGTCTGTTGTGATGCATCCAACCCTGAACCTAAAGTACAGAATATACGTTTCCACGACTTCCCCAGAGCCAAGTTAGCCTAGTCAACCAATTTCTACTGCTACCCGGCTGTCTGCTCCTCTCGATGTAATCCTTAAGAGCAGGTTCCAATGGTACATATGTGGTGCGTTCGCGAGAGGTGTATTCGCTCTTCAGTACTGCAACGAGTTCCTCCCGCGACTTTCGCGACTTTCTCACTTGCTGCAAGCCCGTAACGCATACATGTCTGGTCCGACTCATACTCGCTCCAAGTTTATCCCTGTTCCGCGTCCACCAGTCCTCCATTTCTCCCTCGCGCTCCAAATGGTTTATGACGAGCACGATGGGAATACGACCTCCGAATATACCATCAATAAGTTCGAAAATCCGCGTTGTCACGGCCGTCAGCTTTTGGCCCCGCATGCAAAACAGGATAATGTCAACGCTGGCTTTGGCTTCGAGAATAGGTCCCAATCTTTCCTTGAAATCCGTGGCGTCCAGTTTGGGATCGTTCTTGGGTTGATTGAACCCAGAAACTTCCCAGATGTACATCCTCGTCGACTCGACAGTCGCATCGTATTTGATTGTACGGCGCGTGCAAACCTTGGCGTTAGGAGAGACTTCGGCGATATTCTCCCCCGCGATGAGATTAACCACCGAGCTTTTACCAACTCCTATCTCTCCCAATACCATGACGCTCAGAACGGCATCATCCATCGTCATGGCGAACTAGGCGTTCAAGGAGCCGTCTGCGGTTATCCCGGGCACGATGCAAATTTCGGGAGCGAAATGATAATGCTTCGGAAGAATAAAGGCTAGCAGGGAGGCATTTCCTGACGAGTTTCAAGGGAACACAGTACTCATAACTTACAGCGGTTGCAAATTCTTGGCTCTTGTACGGGCCTGAGATTCCGTCCCAACGAGCGTAGCGATGCGGTATACTTCGTCGGCTGTGTGCGATAGAGGGGAGCGGAAAGTGAATACGCAAAAGCATGGAAGGGTTTGTGGTATGTCTTTAGCACACCTGCCATGCTGTTTCCTCGAGGTAGTACGAGGGTTTCTCAGTGCTGATACTGATCACGATAAGCGCCCGAAAATCTAACCCTTCACAACAGGTCTTCGATCGGCTGGTTTGGCCTTGGTAATATGCGGAGGTACTCAGGTCATAAAACGCGGTACAAATCCCTGTGCCTTTCACTTTGCAATCATCATCCAGCCATAGGCTATTTCTATCGCAACGGAGTGACTGGGAGTAAAGGAGTAAGTGCGGCCCCACACTCGATTCTATACCTGGTAATATTTTGTCTACAGGGGCTATCGTAGCTTTTTGAGATCAATCCTCCACAGCAAATAGCAGTGGGAAACGCATTCATAGGGAGGGTTCGATGTAGTCCTCACCATAGGGACTAACCTCGGGCACGGCCGAGTTTCGTGACAAGGAGCAACATCAACAACTTCCACCGGACTAGTACTTGCGAGGAGGTGCAAAAGTTGGCAGCGTCTAGGTATGTAAACTAACATGGCTTAAGGATCTCTTCCACAGGCATGATCTTCCCATCTCTATTTCCTGTGCTCACTGAAGACTGACCGTGCAGACGCTCGGCCTAGCTTGGTCCCTTAGACAGTAGGGTAACAGGTTTCCGAGTTTTTGTATTCGTACGTTGAATTTATCCTATTTACCACTTCGGACAATCTAAGTACGAGGGAGATTTCGAAAGTAAGTAAATCAGAGAAAGTAGTAATAAAGACAGAGGATTACCTAGGTCATATAATTAGGCGATACCTGTACATCTGGAACACGCTCAAGTTGAATCGGCGCTTGATCGGTTGGTTGAACGGCACAACCTGGCCCTCACAGAAACCACTTGAGTCCAAGGAATCGCATAGTATTGGCACGTATGGGTCACACTAACATCAGCCCCGCTATGAGGGTGTTTTTCAGGTGAGTGACTCTCACTGGCGGGAGGCTCGGTGGAATGTTTTTCGATGCAGTGCCGGTCATCGAAAATACGATATCCTTCAAGGACGAGGACCCCTTGGAAATGGGCCTCCGCGCTTCTGGTCAACGCATGCAGGGGGTTTCATCACGATGTCTGGTCATGAGTGCCTCAACGATACAAGCAGGAGAATAGCATACGTGACCTATACTGGGTAAGTCCTTGCAAAGTATATACACTCGAGCGCGTATCACGGAATAGCTAACGACTGAGTCGGCAGTGAGTATAACTTCCATAGGCATGATGACCCAACGCACCTCAGCATGTAACGCGTTCCTTTTCTTCACAGCAATCGCTTTGCGGTCGCCGCGTCCACCTTGAATCGTTTCATTAACATTTTTTTACTATACCCTCCGTCTTGTCGAACGTGCTCCCTGAGAGCAAACTCCAGTGATATGCTATCCTGATTTGACGAGCATTGGCCCTCCAATATCGAAACGAGCGACGTTCGCGACTCCGCCGACTTAGTCTCGTACCTCGCACCCTGCAGTCCGGTGATACAAGCGTGCTCAGTCCCACCCAATCCCATATTTCTAACTCGTTCCCCATTCCGGCCCCACCAGTTCTCCATGTTTTCTTTTTCCCGTTCCAAATTGGTTATGACGGGCACGACGGTAACACGCCCTCCGAAGATATTGTTGACGTATTCGAAAATCCGTGTAGTTGTCATCTTTAATTTCGGGCCTTGCATGCAAAACAAGATGACATCGACGTTGGCATTGGCTTGCAGTATGGGACCCAATTCCATATCAAGTGGCATCTCGAAGTTTTTCCCCGGCTTTGCTTCAGGTTGATTGAAGCCCCCAACTTCCCATATATCCACTTCCATTCGAGCTGCCTGGCCCTCAATCGTCGCTTCGTGTCTGATTGTCTTGGCCGTGCAAACATTGACTCCGGAGGAAACTTCGGCAACATTTTCCCCGACTAGAAGGTTAACGACAGAGCTTTTCCCGGATCCTGTCTCTCCCACGACCAAGACAGTGAGATCAGGACTAGTCGTCATCACCACGGCAAGATCGGGTTGGCAAAGTAACTCCTTCGTAGTCCTGGTATATGCGCGAATACAAGACTCGGACGATAAATGATGGTGCTGCGGAGAAGAAGTACAATAACAGGGAGAGCCTTTCGCAACGAGCGTCAAGATGTACAGCGCTCGCCACTCACCAGCGGCAGTAGCACTGGACCCACGTATATGCCTACGGTCTCGCTTAGATGTCGCTAATGCTCGATGTCCTTCGATAAGCTGTCTCGGCTGTATGTAATGACTAGGAATCAAGGCGTGAATGTTGAAGCATGGAGCATGGCGCAAGGGTGGACAGTGCCTCTTTAGCACGTCCGCCTCACGGTTTCCTCGAGGCAGCAGTGCTGATATCGCTGTGATAGGCGCCTCCAGTAGAAAATGAACCCTTTACTACAGACCTTCGGATTTTGTCAATTGTATGTCCCAAACCACTTTCGTCGCTGAGCGCCAAGCATCGCCCAGGTGAACGACACTGCTCTATAGATTACACCGATGTCATCATTGCATCTCCACAGCAGCCAAGGAAGTCTGTCATCTACACATCACGCTAGGTAAACGATGGTATACTTCTGAGTACCCCTATGCAGCCCCGTCCTCTCGAGAGTCAGCCTCTTCTTCGGCCAAAAGTCGTTCCACCTCCAATGCAGCCATACATCCACTTCCAGCGCTGGTAATAGCCTGTCTGTACCGCTTATCCTGGACATCACCCGCCGCGAATACACCCTTGACACTCGTCTGCGTACTGCCAGGGACAGTGACGATATAACCGTCCTCGTCCGTCTGGAGCTGGTTCCGCACGAGCGCTGTGGCGGGTTCATGACCGATAGCGTAGAAAAGTCCGTTGACTGGAAGATCCCTCTCATCACCGGTAAGGACGTTCTTGATACGAAGATTGTTAAGGAGGTCACCGTCACCCTTGCATTTGATGGCGACAGTATTCCATAGGATCGTCTGAGGAAAACGATAAGGACATGTTCGTGATGGAAAGGGGGGAACTTACAATGTTGGGATTGCTCATCAAGCGCTTAGCCATGATCTTCGAAGCACGTAGTTCACCTCGGCGGACGAGTACGTAGACGTGCGAGCCATATTTCGTGAGATCTGTATCGAATGAATGAAAAAAATGCTTCATGGTCTCCACACATCACACATACACGTTGCTTCTTCGACCGCAGAATCGCCGCCACCTATGACCGCGAGTGGCTTGTTCCTGTTCAAGTACATGACTTTCAATTCGTGAATCCATAAGGACCGGGAGAGCATCAACATACCTGAAGATCGGAACAGCTCCGTCGCACACAGCGCAAGCGGAGATGCCACTTTGCCAGTATGTTTCTTCACCCTTGAGGTGGAGGCGCTTAGCACTTGCACCTGTAGCAATGATGACAGAGTCTGCAGTCTCCGGTTCTTCTGACTCTTGACCTTCGCGCCAGTAACGGAAAGGTCGCGCAGACAAATCGATCTTGGATATCGTCTCCGTGATCACCTGTGTCCCAAATCGGATGGACTGTTCACGGAACTTCTCCATAAGCTCTGGACCCATGATTCCTTTGGGAAAACCAGGATAGTTCTCGACTTCCCAAAAAAAATGTGAACATCAAAAGATTGAATCCTGCGATCACGATGCACTGACTTTCGGTCGTGGTGGTGAGCTGACCACCAGGAGCGAACCCGTTTGCCATGAAACCCTCGAAGAGAATGGGGTTCAGGTTAGCTCTTGCGAGGTATAAGGCAGAGGTGTGACCCGCTGGACCTGAACCGATGATCACCTAGGTATACGCCCGTGATCTAACCGGAGGAGAAGATATGTTAAATATACGCACAACTTTGGAGTGCATCTTGGTGCTTTTAGGCACGGTCCCGTTCGTGATAGGTGCCATGAAGTAGTTTGAGCGTATTTCAGTGTTGAATAGGATGGAAGACGAAGAAAGAGCGAATGCCCTGAGGGCTGGACGAAAGCGTAGTAAAGAAAACAGCTTCACTGTTAGTCAATTGCCTGACTGATGCGGACTGCGATTAAAGGCGTCTGAGTCAGCACAGGGCACGTGATATACGTGATACTTAGCACACCAAGTTCAAAGTTGTATCCAGACGGGAACAGAAAAAAAAAGAAAAACCCTCCAGGCTTGTTTGGTGGTAATGAGGATCCAATAAGTTCCTCAACAAGAGTCTGGTAAGCTGTAGTGATCTGTGTTGGCAGGGGACTTCATCGAAGGCTACACCCGATTACAAACCCTAACCCTACCGTGTCATGTGCTTCAACCCATCACACGCTACTCACAGCGTTTGTCGGTAGTCCTACACCGTCGTTCTTTCATTTTTTTGTTTATACTCCTACGGGATGGACTACGACAGAAAATCAACAGTCTCGTCGTTCTATGGCGCCCGACGCTCGACAGACATCCTGAATACAAACCCACCGACGACAGGGCGAGGCGGTCAATACGCAGTGCCATCAACCCGTCCCCGTGTCGACTCGGCGTCATCTTTCTATGCCGATCGTCAGTCCAGAACATCTCACGACCTCCTCAACCATCCCGGCCAGTCTGCAGGATATAACGCTTCTTCTTTTTTCGACGTTGGCCGTCAGGAACCGGTGAAAGGGGGTGCGGACGAGCAAGAGGAGGAGGAGGAAGCACAACCTCAAGCAGACTCTTGGGACATTTATGCTGACTTTAACAACGTTGGTCCTCGGTATAGCACGGCCTTTGGTATCGGTCAGCGGCAGACCCAGGATTCCAGGTATATACGCTTCATGCAAACCTCTGGAACTAGGACTAATCCCCGCTCACTCTCACGTAGTTACCATCAACTCCCATCATCGACGCCGCTAGTTGCACCTAAATCTGAAACGGACGCAGAAAGCGCACTCGCTCCCGTCGAGTTGGTCACCGTTCCAGCCTTAGGTCCTGAATGGCAGCGCTCGGAGCTCAAGAGTATGACCAAGGCTGGGAAGCGGGAACTTAAAGGAAAAGAGAGGAAGGCCAAATGGAAAGCTTGGAACCATGGCGACATCGGTCTTTTTGGCACAAAATGGTTTACAAAGAAATTCCTCGTCTTCTCCGTGTTCGGACTATGCGTGCTGTGAGGGGCATTTGGCGCGTTCGTCCGATACATATTAGCTCATCCGTGGCACTTACAGGATTGGGATTGTACTCGCAATTACTATCCCCCGGGTACCAGGAATTTCCTTCAGTGGATCGAGTCCTCTCACGCAGCTCTCAGGCTCCTTCAACGACTCGATCCCAACCGAATTCACTCGCTCCCCTGCCAATTTCTCGTTTCCTGCTTATGCCAATGTCCAGGTCGACACTAGCAGCAACATCATTCCTCTCACCTTCAACTCCATTGACGCAGAAGTATGGTATACGAGCACGAGCATGCAGGTCGCGACAGGATACTTTGGAAAGAAGACTCTCCCAGCCAAATCGTTCCCTGTCATCCAGATACCTCTCAACTTTTCGTATGTAGCCACTAACGACACAGATCCAACCTGGGTCGCGTGGTATAACGCATGTAAAAACTCTGCAACCGATCAGAATGGTGTTCGGCCAGGTACTTCCTATATACTCTTTCCCGATCGTTTTTCACTGAGGCTGGTGTTTGTAGGCGTCAACTTTGAGCTTATTCTCAAAATGGATATAGCAGGGTTGCCCACGACCCAAACCGCCTCCACGCAAGCAGCCAATGCGGGCTGTCCTTTCGAACTTCCTGTGAACAGTCAATAGGATTACTTCGTAGCATGCGGCACTCCTCTTGTCTACAGCCCGTTCCTTCCCTTCCACCACGTTCATTTTGACATTCTGTTTTGGGATAATTTTTGTTTATCTGCCTTCAATATGCTAATATTCATCGGACAACTTCAAATCGGACAGACATGAATCGAATCGATCGCATAATTTCACTGCGTGCATTTGCGCATTTTAACCCTCTGGCCAATTTCAGTGTGCGAGCAGCAGTTTCTGCCGTCTACCAACTAAACAGTGGATCCACGCAACCAGCTACGCATTATTTCTGACGCACGATGAATTTTTCAGTTATTGAGCCGACACAATTGAGAAATCTGCAAGTGATCGTACGTCCGACCTTCACGACCTTGTACCGCACCGTGATTCTGGGTAGGAAGCCTAGACCCACTCTCCTCGAAACTTCCACCCTGAATGTCCTAAAGATATCTGACACTTGCATTGGCACTGCCACCCTTTTCCAGGTACTCTTGATCCCAGGGCCTGAGTACACGCTCCGATGAGAATATGAACTGAAATTAAGCCAGTGATACGGAACTCCGATGATGCCACAACGGCGGGAGATATGCCCCCCTTAGCGGTCTGACGATACGCAGACATGGCGGTCAGCGGAACGATGTAAGGTGTCGTATCATAGTAATTCGATACACTTTTGACTGCACAGCGTATGATGCTCACCATTCAGATACTTGGAAAAGGGGGTGACCTAGTAACGGAGGCTGCGTGCTGGTACGTACTAATTGGATACACTTCTGACCGCCCAGCGTATGATGCTCACCATTAAGATACTCGGAAAAGAGGGCGGGAATGCCCGAAAGTTAATTGTGATCGCCTTACCTGTTCAAATAGTAACGACTCTCGCGAGCAACTAATATAAATAGGTTATTTGGGTTCCCAATGATATATTATTCTGTCTTGTCGCGCACATCACTTCCTGCCGTCCCCCAATTTGCTACCAAAGTTGACGAGAGTGCCACCACTCGGTATTACATGCTAGCCACTCGTTTGTATATTTGGATCCAGCAGACAGTAGAGAGTATATTTTCATCGGCGACCTATCCGCGTCCATCGTAGGCCTCTTGTCATGCTGGGTACATATCCAACGCCATTCAGGCCAATAACATTGCCATTCGTCGACTCCGATGATCTCCAAGTAAGGTAGAATGATGGAAAGGTACGCAGCGACATCGCTGCTATCTGAAACAGGGGACCTGTAAACTCCCATATACTTCACCGGGGGGAGGGTTTCATGGCTGGGTGGGACGGCATCTTCAGGAACACGGGTTGCATCGAACGTCAAGGCAAAGTGCGTGAGCTTTGAGCAATGAAATAGAAGGGCCGTAACTCCTCGCAATGTGAGCTGAACTGGAGGAGGGTACTCTGTACCGCCGTAAAATAGGTGGAATACTTCCAAGTGTGGCCAAGCCTTGACCATATCCTCCAAGTCATTGTCTGCAAGCGTCAAGCTGTAAGGCGTGTCCAATGCAATGACCCTGAGCTGATGGCAAGCTTGGTAGCGTTCCAGCATAGGCCGCGGCCAAGTGGAGGGAGTTTGATCGTAAGGTTTAATTTTGGGGAAGAGAAACCAGAGCAATTTTAGTGCCTTACACTGCGATGAAATCATAGATGAAATATTAACTAGGTCTTGCGAAGCATCGCCGGCAGTTTCGTATGCTAGACAGTAGAGACGTAACTCGATGACGTTGAGGGAAGTCCAGCGGAACAAGTCTGTGAGCGATGCAAGGCAGCTGGCTCCGACATCGAGACTACGAAGTTGCGAAAAATTATTGCCGCTGGCATACTCAGGCCCAGGGCTAAGCTGGCGAGGAAGTTCCACACGCAATCGTCGCAATGCCTTTGCCTGAGCGAAACCGTTCAGCAAATCCCAAGAGGTCACAAAACACCAAATAATCTCCAGATTGCAGAGCTCGGATACTAGCTTGGAACACAGGTGTACAGCTTCGGCGGGCATTGAGATTACGTCCCACCTGTCATCTGGCGTGGCTATATCCAGTGCGCGGATGTTTGGGCAAAGCAGTGGTATGGAAGGGAGGTCGAAATGGGGATAGAATGCGCCAGGAATGGTAATTCGGAGGGCAGACAAGTGTGGTCCCAGGAGAAGAAAAAAGAAACGAACGATGGCCTGGAACTCCTCCTTGGCATTACTCCTATCAAGAAGAATGGACACTCCGAACGATAATGCACGAAGATTTGGGAAAAGAAAGCTTGGGTCTGGTGGGGAGGTGAGGCAGCCAAACCATGGGACATAGGGTGCTGAAGGGTTGAAGAACGTATGAAGTCTGCGAACGCGACTTGAGAGTCGCCGGACAGTGTTCCAGTCATTATCGCTGAGTGGACGTGATAGTGTCACGCGCTGTTGGTGTCTCTCGGCTTATCCAAACGAAAAAATAACAGTAGGCACTTACTGTGTTCCGTCCCTCCGATACAATGCTTGCAGAAGAGAGATTCTGCAAGATGAGCTCCATGGCGGTCAGAGTCTCCCAGATCAGATCCATAGCTGGTTCATGGAAGGCGCGGCAGGTCCTGGCCAACACACACAGCGTCGAGCGATCTTCAATGCATCCAAACACGACTCGTAGGATCTCATCCACGTAGAAACACGGATGCATGATGGTAGGGGGCGAGTAACTGAAAGCTTTAGGGGATGCCTGGACCCTCTGCGCGCGTCCACTCACGTGACATTGTTGTCTTCTCTTTGTTGATCTTACTTATGTAATGATCGTGCGTTCTGGGGGTGCCGATGAGTTTCAATTCTACCGTACGTCACTTCCCCCTTCACCCGGTTGCTACCAAATCCGATCTTCATGAAAGTTTCAATAGGGAGGTTTCGTTTGCCTAAAAAATCGAATGTTGTGAATGCTAGTACCTGGAAATGTTTATGAGCCGCCACTGGGCTCCACCGGCTCCACCACATGAGTAATCATCTTTAGCCGAGACTTTGAGCATGCAGGTCGACACACTAGGCTGGCACAATACCACTCTGCTGCAGAAACAGTTTTATAAAGTACCTCCACTCTCGTCTTGGCGACGTGACCGACAGGCTCCCCGCCAACCCAAACGGCCTCGTATACATGGCAAGCACTTAGTAAGCAGCCAATACGGGCGAACTTAGGATGCTTCCGCCGTAACATGCGACATTCCGCTTGCCTATCGCCCGTTCTCTCCTTCCCACCACTCACCTTCATTCTGTGAGGTCATCCCTTACTCCTTTGATTCGGGATAATCGTTGGTTATCCGCCTTCAATATGCTTATATTCGTTGGACAACTTCAAATCGGATGAACGCCAATCGATCGCATAATTTCACTTCGTGCGTTTACGCATCTGGACTATCTGGCCAATATCAGCGGTTACTCGAGGCGACGCGCTTGGGAGGCCTGAGAGTGATCATACGTCTGACTCCCATGGACCTGTACCACACCGTGATTCCGGGTTGGCCTCCTGGCCACTCTCCCTCGCAACTTCACCCCTACCTACGAAGAATATCCTAAAGATATCCGACACCTTCATCCGTATCGTCCCTCTTTTCGAGGTGCTCTTAATACCAGGGAACAAGTATGCGCCCCGTATGTAATACAAACAAAACTCCTCCCTCAGTCAGTATTAGCGACTAGCATAGTACAACGGACGTCGATGTTGTGAAGAGTCCTACTATACTAGTAGCAGTGCGTCTACCTTTTGACTGCACGACGTATGTTGCTCACTATTCAGATACTCGGACAAGACGGCCAGTAACGTGTGCAACGCTACGGCAGGCGTAGGAGAGAGTGCGATCGCCGTGCCTATTCAGACAGTGACGACTTTCGCGACTAACTAAACATGCTACCTGTCCATTTCGATTCCCTAGTCGCACGACTATCGTCCTGTCCTGTAGCTTGTCGCGACGCCCGCGTCACTCATGCATTCTCGGAGTGAGTTTCTAGTTCTACCGCACAACAATTGCCCTCTGCCATGTTGCTACCAAATCCAATCTTCATGACACCTCCAGTACCACCTTTTGCTACAGCAACGGCCGTGTAATACTTCGACGACGTGACCACTTCGATTGCAGGCTTCTGTTTATGCAGGGTCCATATCTAATGCTACCCACGCCAATAGCAAACTAATTTGTTCCACCCCCAAGAGTCATACATGACTAGTTACGAATTACATGGCAATTGGATGGAATGTCACGCTTGCCACTTGATCACAATGCATAGCTCCCTAACAACTTTTCATACGATTCTCGTGTGAGTTATCCCAAAGTACCTCACATTACCTGTTCCCCTTTCCCAGATTGTTATCAATCTCCACCAAACCTCCACTGCCACTTTCTGCCACGATGGCTAGTGATGTTGTCTGTATCAGCATGTAGTAGGGAGTATAACCGCGCCGGCGACATGTCCGTAACAACCCCGGGCCTCCGCTGGTGCTGGGTAGAAATCCAACGCCAGTGACCCCCATAACTATACTCGCCGACTCCGATGGTCTCCAGGTATGGCAGAATGGTGGAAATGTATGCAGCGACGTCGCTATTTGCCGAAACAGGCGACTTGCAGACTCCCATATACTTCACTGGGGGAAGGTTGAAGCCTGAGTTGAATCGAGGAGTACCTTTGGTTGCATCGAACATCAAAGTGAACTGGGTGAGCTTGGGGCAGTGGAGTAGAAGGGCTGCAACTCCTCGTAATGTGAGCTGAACCGGAAGGTACTTTTTACCGTGTTGAAACAGGTGGAATACCTCCAAGAGCGGCCAAACCGTGACCATTTTCTCTAGATCATTATCTGTGAGTGTACGGTTACAAGGCGTCTCGAGTGCAATGACCCTAAGCCGATGGCAAGCTTGGTAAGGTTCCAGCATAGGCCGTGGGGAAGTGGAGGATGGGTAATTGTAGGGAGAGTTGTCCAAGAAAATAGACCAAATGGATTCCAGAGTCTTGTACTGGGACGAAATCAAAGACGATATGTCAACCAGCGCTTGGGCAGGATCGTTGTCATCTTCGGATTCTGAAAAGTAGACACATATCTCAGCGACCTTATTTCCGAAGGAAGTCCAGCGGAACAAGTCTATGCACGGTGCAAGGGAGTTGGCCCGGATGTTGAGAATACGAAGTTGGGGGAAAGTGTCGCCGGTGGGACACTCGGGCGCAGGGCTAAGCTGATAAGGAAGATGCACCCATAGCTGTCGCAATCCCTTCACCTGAGCAAGTGTGCTGAGAAAATCCCAGGAGGTCACATCGGATTTAACAGTCTCCAGAGCACAGAGCTCAGAGACCAGCCTAGACATGAGGCACACAACTTCGTCGGGTATAAAGGCTCCGTCCAATTTGAAAGTGGGCGCGGCCATACTCAATATGCGGATGTTTGGACAGAGCGCAGGTATGGAAGGGAGGTCGAGATGGGCATAGAATGCGCCAGGAATGTCAATCCGGAGGGCAGACAAATGCGGTTTCAGGAGAAGGCGAAAGAAACGAATGATAGTCGGGAACTTTCCGTGGACATCCTCGGTATTCATCATACCGAGGTTAACGGACACTCCGAATGATAATTCACGAAGGTTTGGGAAAAGAGAGCTTGGGTCTTGTGGGGAAGTGAGACAGCCAAACCATGGGAGAGCGGTGTTCAGATAGTGTGGTACAGGGTCGAAGAGTACACGAAATCTGCGAACGCGACTAGAGAGCCGCCTGACAATGTTCCAGTCGTTGTCATTGAGTGGACGCGATAGCGTCAGGCAGGGGCGCTGTTGGTGGAGCTCTGGTTACCAAAATAACGAAGTCGAATAGTAGGCACTTACTGCGCCTGATTTTGATACAACGCTCGCAGAAGAGAGATTACGCAAGATGGGCTCGAATTCAGTCAGGCTCTCCCAGATCAGATTCATAGCCGGTTCATGGAAGGCGCGGCATGTCCTAGCCAATGCACACAGCGTTGAGCGATCTTCGATGCTTCGAAATATGAGTCGCAGAATCTCATCCACGTAGAGACACGGATACATGATGATAGGGGTGAAGGACGGAAAACTTTGGGGATACCTGGTCGATTTGTCCTGACGCCTCTCGGACTTGCTGATGACGTATGTACATACTCCTAGTTGACGGTCATCTGGGGTTATGAGACTTGAGTGCGATTGGAAAGGAGGTCGTGCACGATGAAGTAGCTTTCGCTGGGAACACAAATGCCATAGGGTAGACAAACGCGGAGAATTTACAGGTGGTACTCGGGTGTTACACTGGGCCCACAGAGAGGGACGATGGAATAGATTTCAACTCAGCGGCGCTGCTACCTTTACTCTCCGACAGTGTGCATTCAATCTCCATTCGAATTCGCCGGCGTCTTTCCAAGGGCTTGGCGTTGAGAGACTGCCTCCTCTCAGGAACGGGTGCGCGATGTAGATGGCCCCATTCGAACCACCACATGGCTACTGGGCACTGACGACCTTGAATCGACACGCGCGTTGGAAGTGGAAGATGTCCTTGTGCCAGTAGAGGGTGCTGTCGTCGATCACGGCATTAATCACAAGTGCGACGCAGCACACTGGAAGGTACGCACGAATCGCGTCGGCATGTTATTGCGATTCCGAAACCAATATCTGATCGTCCAGATCGAAAGGACCAAGATAATAAAACCCACTGTGGGAATTCGAAGATCACATATTATACGGCTATCTTAGACCCAAGATGATACCAATTATCGTGTTCGTTTGCATCTTTCCAGCCTCGCTAGGGGATTGCAGTGCTATGTTGTTTGACATCCGACGGTGACAGCTGGAGAGATCCAGTGAATAGTCTGTTCTTATCTCATGTCTGGTGACATCGCATTCTGTAGGCAGTCGCCCGGTCGCATCCGCAGTTTACAGCACCTATATCCTAATTGGTGGATTTTCTTTCCTCGGACGAGAGAATATGAGTGGCCAGCATGCCCGGCCAGCTCATGCTCACTCGAGTGAGTTCAACTGTCATGTTCATATCATATTTCATCTGCGGAACCTCTTCCCTTCATCCATACAGTCGGGACGGGGTCCACATATGTCACCCCATGCCGTTCATGAGAGTCCAATTAGCTTCAGCCCCCTGGTGGCTATGCGTCTGACAGCTTCACAACCCTGACGTGTTGACCACCTTCCACAGGAATCCGGGCGAGTGGGGACGTTATTCTGGAAGAGGCAGGACTCGGCGCATATCATTTGCGTGGTAAACTGCCAGTTCATATCCCTCATGATCCGGTGTCGTGGTCCTGGGATTGAACCCAAGCATACTGCGCCCCATCATCATTGGAAGCTAGACGATCCGATTTGAAGAAGTGAACTTCCAACTACGGCGGAAACGGACGTCAGCGCACGTGACATCTGAACACGAAAATGAACAGTGGAACGTCCCGATGGTGTCGCGAAGGCATATCCTGCGTTTAATAACGTAGCTTATCCCATTGTGTTCTTAGGTGTCTGGTCACCAAATGGATGTTGCAACCCATCGATAAATTTGGCACCCGACACTAGCTCCGTTCCCAGCGAGCATTCGATATACATGAGGTATGTGAAGCATGCAGGATTCGCTCTTTTCCCGGAATGCATCTGCTCCTCACTCTGTCGCAATAAAACTTACGAGATATGCAGGTACCCGCTCGTTCCCACGCGACGGCGGCTGCACCTCACGGGTGCGGCGTTCTGGGAAAGGATCTTCTCTAACCATATACTCCGGGAAGCTAAACGGGTGGGGCATCTATGCCGTAAAGCCGTCTAGAGCGGGTGGAGCTCATTTTCAATGATAATGACACGCCACATACGCCTGGTCTACGCTATCTGTCGGAATCGATCTTGTGCAAATCGGGGTACATTATCAGCTACACACAGAAAGGTGCACATTGCGCCTGCGTACATGGCCGGTGAAGCCGGCTGTGAACTAGCTGGAGGCAGTGAGAGTACAGCAAGTGCAAACTGGAGCACTGGGTAGTCTATGCTACACAGCAATACGATCACATATTCAAACCGAAACATGGTATCTGCGCAGAAGAAAGCGCGAGAAGTATGGGTATCTGGGATCATAGAGGGGAACGCAACAAAACCACGGATGGGGTTGTTGTACAGAGTTCGCTCATGCACTGTCAGAAGGTATGTGTTAACCCGACCTGCACGGGCATGTCAATCCACCAGCTAGCTTGCGCAGCGACGGGCAATGGTATATCACCATTAACCATGCAGAACAATGGCCGGCGTCAACACTGAGGTTCGCAATGAAGTGATGCGCTTGCCAATGTGAAAGACTCGTTGCCCAATCAGGGGTCAGGGACAGGGTGTTTGGATGTTCACTAAAGCGGCGGTTTAAATTCGCTTTGACGGGAGGGGACTTGATGGTCCCGGCAACCAGTTAGAAGACCACAGAATCATCTTGTTCTGCGACTTATGTAGACTTGATCGAAACACTTGAATCTACGAAGCTTGATTGTGCGGAATGGGATCGATTGAGGTTGGCGCGGAGTAAGGCGGCGGTGGGTGAGGGGAATTCAGAGAATATACTGGAGGAGGGAGCTGGATGAATTGTCTGGACCTCAAGTATTCGGACATCTCGATAGAAGAGACTGTGTCTGTGGTATTTGAACTGCTCTGCTGGAAGCACGTGCATCCACCTAGAAGCCACCGGACAAGAAACACAAGAAACACAACTGCGACTGAGCAAGGCCATATGAGAAGATCGATCGTGCGAATTACCAAAGAAGAGACATACCGAGGATTCCGATCACGGCGAGTGCCATCGCCCAACCCGGGAGTCCTTTGTCTGAATCATAGACGTATGATGCGCCTGTCGAATTGTTGGTTGCGCTCATAGTGCGAGGGGCACAAGACCACTACCCAGGGCAATTCAATATTAACCCTGACTCGAAGGACACTTTGTTATATATATATACACTTGGCTTATGTAACGGCAAAAGGCGATACTAGCCTGAGTTACCTTTTGTAACGTAGTCAGCTAATTTTATCCCATCCCAGGCTACTGGACAGCTGTCCGGAACAGATTCCGCGGAACTGCGGTCCTTATAAGTGGGACGCGGAATCACATTAAAATGAAATGCACGTGTATATTACATCTCGAATAGTGGAAACCACCAGTCCTCGAGGTGAGCACACAGACTGGTAAGTGTAGTAGTGGAGCAGACGAAGGGCAAATCATACAGAGAGAGTATCATTAGATCAGAGCTGACGCGATGCCACCGAGACAACTCAGCGAAAGGGTGGTGACAAAAAGTTCCGGTTCGCTCCCTGATCCTAATTTGCGATATGAGCCAAACGTCGGGGTGCCAAAATGAGGGTTTAGGAGGTTGTGACACAGGCAAGCGGACAGGAACAAACCAATGTTGGCATTATCTTCCGCTCGTTATCAGGTTGGACAACTGGACTGTGGAGTCTGGCTGTGACACCACTTGGGAATGGTCTCTGTTCCGAGGACTTGGCAACTTGGCGATGACGCCAGGTCGTCCAGTTCACAGAGTTGAGGGCAGTGAGGAATACCGACGGGTCTCACTCAAAATGTCTGAATACCGTAAGTAACTACCAGGGGTTCACGATCCCCAAACAAAGCAATACAATGCGATTGATTGGTGCTCTGACTCTGCACCTACACATTTCCAGCCCCGACTCCATCGCCGCCTCGCATTACTGTAATGGCACAGGTCGGTGTGGGCCTAGCGATACCGGCCGTGGAGAAAATACATTTCGACATGGCGCTGACATGTCAGCTCTACCAAACCTCCGATCGATGTCTGTCATCCATCTTCCGTCTCCTGTCGGTCAGACTTCCACAGATAATTCTTCTGAAGAAAAATCTACTAAGGAGTAACTGACTGAAATAGGGAAACCGTTATTGTGGGGCTGTAGCAGTGCTGTCAGTGGAATGGATCTGGGCGGTGTTGTGGCACTCCTTCTGGTAATGTATAAAAACACAATAATTCACTACTAAGATACAAAGAACGTGTGTCGTGTTCACAGGGACACCAACTCCGCGTAACCAAACGTGTTATTACCAATACAGCGCACTCAGTGTGTGGTGCTGCAATTGTTACACGACCCATCAACTAAGGGTATCCAAATATGCGTAAAGACGTTTAGAATACATAGGTTGAAATATCGAGGATATCGCATTCCAGACGAACCAATCACCAATATGCTATTAGCAACCACGCCAAGGCCCGATTCCCTGCCGTCAAAGCGCCACGCCCGTGGGGTTTACTCTGTTTCACGTGTCAGCCGCTGATGAGAAAGTCCTCTGGCAGAAGTCCGAAGTCAGCCGAAGCTCGAAAAGTATGATATACACAAACCCTTCCATTTCTCATCACTGGGGAACATACAGCCACACTCATTTTTGACACGGTGAATAAAGTTTCGAAGCAGAAGCAGTGTCAGAAGCACCGAATATGGGAATGAAGGACAGCGACATATTCTGTGATATGACGCAGCGCCAGGCCTCAATGAGGGCAAGCTGTAAGAAGTTATCTCCGTCTCTGCAGTGCGTGTGCTTTTCCCAATGGCCGCAGCATTGCGCGTCCATAGGGGACCTGTGGATTAGTGAAAAGAAAAAAAGCCTTGATTATTATGACCATAATAACGCATCTGCTCATGAGGTCAAAACGCTGTACTGGTCCTATCTCGGAACCAGGTAACCGTTCGTTCCGAGCATGTCGGGTATCTGAATCGAGGCTTCTTGATATCAGTATGGCTTTGTGCTTGGCGCGCGTCGTAGCTTCTCTCTTCCCAAACCGGCTAGGCACGGAAAGGTCGTGCCTAATCTGTGCTAAAAAAAGGTCAAGTGTTATCGTTACAACGTAGAGGGGCTTCGATGAGTTGCCTCGACTGCAACAGGATTTTGACAGGATATCAGAGGAATCAGAGGTCAGGCTGCAAGCTCCTGACGAGCCAGGATAGAGAACTGGTGTGTGGGCACAATATCATATTGCCTTGTCCGTCGGGAAGAGACGCAACCTAAATTAGACCGAAGGCCTAAGAATCAAAGCTGATCGCCAGGATTGGCAGGTCGGAGCATAGATGGTGATTTCGTAAAAGTGACCATTGAGGCTGAACACGATCTTGCTGTGAGGCTGGTATCTCTTTGCCTGTGCCGGAGGAATTCGTTGCTGTGCGAGTCCAACCAGGCTGTGGAGTCGTGCATCTAAGCACACTCCCAGGAGGTTAGGCCGCCTGATTTTGAGTCAGCTCAACAAGATTTTCCCAAACCTGGGTACCAATGATAATAACACGGCTCCCAATGCGTATCTCAGCGTTTGAATGCATCGCACTCATCTGGGTTATATGAGGCACAGTAGACAATGACGTTATCCATCAACATATGTACTAGCTTCTTAGGTCGAGGTCTCACCACAGTATGAAGGGTTGTGAAACAGGTGGAATACCTCCGAATATAAGGCATCACCACTGTAATGACCTTGATTTGATGGCGAGCTTGGCAAGGTTCCAGCACAGGGCGCAGGCAAGTGGAGAAGGATGATTGTAGGAAGACCTTCATTGCTGACGTGCGTAGCAAAAATAGATATACGAAGATAAGATGTATGAAGACAAATTGTGAATATCGGATATATAAATGACTGCGATAGATCATCTAAAAGAATAGACACAAGAGAAACGATCTAGCGGGTGTGGGGGGAAAACCGTGGGTTGCCAGAGCGAGTTCTAGTCATGTGACTGGACAGGGCGAGGGTTCAGAAGGGAAAGGTCACGTGATCGGATTGCATGAGAGGGAAGTGAAAATGCGCGAAAGCGAAGGGCGTGGCACAGCGGTTTTCTGAATGTGTGTGAACGAACAGGTGGAAAGGAGAATGCAGCCACCAGTTTGACCAAAACAAGGCTTGGCTTACAACATGGTGGCCAGACAACACCCCACACACTAGTATTGAAAAGGAAGCTGTAGGCAGCCTCAGTAGTGACTCAACTACTGAGGGAATAGTGGGAGAACATACTACTGAGTGTGCTCTAAGTGCTTATGTAAGCAACCTAAACTCCCACCAAAGTCTAGTATACCACTGGGGTGATTTATGTCACAACAACTAGAGCCAAAGTATAATGACAAACAGAGCTTATATGGAAGCATTTCATTGCAAAATGGTAGTGACAATCATTAAACATGAGACAAGATGGTATGGACATTCATATGACAAGCAAAATTGTCCATGATGGAGTCTAATGAAAGTAGATGAGAAGAATATGTGGAGGAAGAGATGAACAAAGGGAGAATGCTACTAATTTGATGCCAGTATTCCAGAAATGCCTGAGACCTCATCCAATGGCCCTGCATAGCAATGACATCAGGTGGAATTCCTTGCAATAGAAGTTTGGTCACACCTCCAATGTGAAGAGCATGATCAGGCATACTGGGAAAGCCAGCCACAACCCATACTTGATTGCATCTCTGAAGAAACCATGACCTTGTCATAGGAGACCAGCCATTTGCAGTGTGAAAAGCAAAGAGAGGTGTGTGTGAAGGCAGGTGTGAAGGCAGGTTAAGACTGCCTGAGGAGTGGTTGATCAGAGCAGATAAGGGACAAGTACAATGATTATGAGCTGTGATGGATATGTTGGTGCTGAGAGTAAGAGTAATGCATACCATTCTCCAAGGTAGACAAGGATAAAGGCAGAACCTGATGAGAGACATGTTTGGAAGGGTCAAAAGACTGGGGTGATATGATGAGGAGCTCCCCCTAAGTGGCAACAAGACCAAAAGGCCATGAATGCAAGAGCCCAAATGGTGGCATCAAAGGTGTTGGTGTGATCAAGGTGGTTGTATAAAATATACAGGGCTTCCAAAGTGACCAAAGGATGTTTAGCATGCTTAGATAAAGGAGGCACCAATTTGTAAAACCCCTGCAAATGTGTCACAACATATCATTGCCCTGCCAAGCAGTGCCATTAATGACATGCCAAAAGTGAAGACTTGCAAGCCAACTATTGAGAGTTTTTTGTGATATTTGTCCAGCATCATGAGTGGTGAACATAGAAAGAAGTTCAGGAGAAGTAGGCATATGTTCTGATTCCACAATGGACAACTGGTCACAAAATTGAGTGAAATGAAGCAGACTGGCACCATAGTTGGAATGTGTATCATGTTGAGAGATTGCAACATTATGGCATGAAAGAGACAAAAAATGTTGGATTGGGGGAAATGACTTTCAAGAGATACAAAGTAATTAGCTGCACAGGGGGAAGACCAAGAAAGATGACAGTCACTCACAACAACCTGTGGGTGCCAAGTAGAGGGTTGAATGTGAGAGCCAGCCTTGACTCAGGGTTTTTTGGAGCAGGAAGGATCAATGGTTTGGGAAATGGTTTTGCAAATAGCAAAATCATGATTGGTGAAAAGAGAGGTGGCAGCAGCATGAATGTTGACTCCTTGAAGAAATTGTTCAGATGGTAATGGGGAGGACATCAGAGAGAAATGGAGTGACTGAAGAATCAAGGGTAGGAGGGTTAGAGAGACATTTGTAAGAGTGCAAGAATGCACCTCATGAAATTGGGTCTGCCCAATTATTGGCTGATGTGACATAAGAGAAAACAAATTGGAGACATGACCTGTGAGAGAGCAATGATGCATGGTGAATGCAAAGGTTAGACATAAAATTCTGACAACAACCTTTCTCAAAAGCAGTGATGGCACCCTGGTTATCATTCTGGATGATGAATGAAGAATTGTGATATCCACAGGAGACAATGAAATTGATAGCAAGTTCTACAGCTAAAGTTTCCAGCCACCCAATGTCATGGTGAGGAGCATACCAGTCTGGCAAGAGTAGTGTTCTGCTGGTCATGGGCACTGAATGCAACTCATGGGAATGTTGATGAACTTTGACAACGTTCACATGAATGTGACTCTCAGCAGTTTCATGGTCCTCAGTAGCAGAGCAAAAGATGGGCATGGGAAGAAATGTATGGAAATGGGCATGTGATGAACATAATTGACCAATCAGCATTGATTATATAACCCCCAGGTGCAACTTCTGGCACTGCTCACATTCAGTTCACTTGTGTGCATGGGAAAGTTTACCAGCAAATGTTCACTGACTTCAATGAACATTCACTGACCCACAGAACACTGGGAGAGAAAGACCAGGCTGCCCATGAATTTTTGCAGAGTAGGCCAATGCCAAAGTCAGAAGAAGCATCAACCCAGATATCAAGGTCAATGGGAGGACAATGGAGAGCAATGGAAATGGGAGGTTGTGAAGAAGACAGAAACTCAGACCACCATTTAATATTGGAAGTTACTGACAGGCAAGAGTAGTGGGGCCTGAACTTGTCAGGGAATTCTGAAATCCATTGATAGAGTGGAGAGATGAAAGACCTTGTGAAGGAAAAACAAAGGTAATATGATTCAACATGCCCACAATTTGTTCAGCATCTCATTTGAAGATGCAAGAAGACTGTATCTGAGATAGGAAAGTAGTGACTCAAGCCAGGTACTTGATGCATTTGGACTCAAGAAGGGTGACAGATTTGTGAGGGATGTTCCATAAAAAACTGACATATTCCACTGAATCACAGAAGGACTGACCCTTTTCTTTGTGCCAAGATATACCCAAATGTGATATCAAGCACTGAGCATGCTCAAGATCATAGTCATAATGGTACACTTCACCATCAGAGACATCTAAGAATAAGCCATTAGGAGAACTAGAGGATCTGAAAAGGTTGAAATCATCTACCCATTTGATGGTGGGACCAACATGATAAGCATCCCAAATATCAATGACAGAGTCTGCAACCTTGCCTAGAAGTCTGGAGGCAGGAGAGAGACCAAAAGGTAATACATGATCCAGAAAGAGTTCAACATCAAGCATAACAACTAAGAAACATTTATGATCTGGAAGAATGGGGATGCCATGGTATGCAGCCTCAATATCAAGAGAGGCTGCCTGAGTACCAACAGGAGCACATGCAATCTGTGATAAAGGGGAAAATCATGATTGAGACCTCTTGGACACATGAGGAGGTCACACAACAGCTTCATGCCTGGTTTCTGAAAGTTTTTGAATACATTGATAATCAGTGGGAGCACATCAATGGATCTGTGACTCAGCCTAACTGGCAACTCCTTGACTATAACCATGGAAAACTCTGACTTGTTAAGGCTGTACACTCTACTGGGATTGCTCTCAAGGGCCATCAGAAGGCAGGTGTCAATGAAAGCAATCTGTGGTTTGGTATGTGTCTATTAGGATATCTCAGTAACCTATATGTTTGGCACAGTAACTCAAAACCCAATCCCAGATGATGTCTTGAAAACCTGGGGTGCAGAGGCAATAGTGAGAGCAGTGATCAGGAGGTTGTAGAGTTGTCAAGTTCTGTTGCTGAGCTTAACTTTGGTGTGGCTAATATAGGTATATCTTTATTGATCATATGCAAATCAGCATTTAATAACTTATCCTAGGCGAGAGGGCATGTTCTGACACTGTGCTGTCATCACCCAAGAGTGTTCATTTTAGGATGGCTTACCACAAGAGAAGAAAGACTGTAAATCATTGTCACATTGATTATTTGCCCATAAGCTAACTAATTCATAGTAAATGCAAATGGACAGCCTGCATGGCCTTCTCACTCTGAAGGATCCATTTCTGGGCCTCCAGAGACAAATGAATTTGCATTCACCAGTGATCTGATATTTCTAACACTCAGCCAACTTCATGGGGTTTGACACTTCAGACAGAACACAGATTAAAACATACCCTCAAAGTTGGCATTCATTGATTCACTTAAACAGTTCTCTTGGTTCACTCACACTCCTTAGCAATGATTCATGTTAGTAGTTAGCACTGCAACCCTCTCTGTTCACTACATACTCCAAGTAGTAATGATTCATGTTAGTAGTTAGCAGTGCAATCTAGCTCATTTCCAAATGTCACTTAACACATACAGTGGTGCAACTATAACAGAGAATACTGCAGTTGAACAAATGTGATGTGTCATATCCATGACACGCGTACAAACTCCGGACCGTAGTCCGGATGTTTATAACTTTGTTCTAGTCTAACGGAACTCCGCTGTGGAACTCCGTTCCGTTTCTATTTTCAGTTTTGATCTGTTTACTCCGTTCCGTTCCGTGTTTAGAATAGTTTCTTGCCGCCACTATGTGTCTAACTGTTTTTGGTACTTTCAGCCTAACCTTCGGACTTTCGGATTGTCCGATGTTCCGGTACAGCCAGTAGGAACGTTGTCAACGTTCCGTACTGCCCTCCGGAGTTTCGTTACCCGGACATTGCCTCGGAACGTTCTCTGTAGTATATAAGCCTCCGTACATACGTGGTAGGACCTCAGTTCGAATATCGAATCAGATACTCTAAGCCCCACTCCGTTCTCTGACCTCGGGACTCGAGCAAGCACTGGTGTACCAAGTGGTATACCTACCCTTGACCTCCGAGCAACTCCGACTCCGGATTTCTATCCGGACCTTGTATACGACCTCCGGACTTAGAGAACCGGTCTTGACAGTATATTCGAACTCTAACTTGCACGAGTTCACCCACCCATATTCCAATGACTATGACAACTCGACTTCGCACTCGTTCACTGGCAGCAGAAGCCTCGGAGCAGGCTGCAGTCAGTGACCTCCATCGATCAAACGCTCGGATTGCATTAGCCAGCAATAGACGTCCTCCACCATCCGTCAGCCAGTTCCGTAGCTTCTCTGCTAGAGGGGAGCCAACCCCCACACCTACCCAAAGAGCTGGGTCATCCGGCAGGCGGTCCGCATCAGGTTCCCGCCGTACTCCGGACATTCCCAGAGGATACGGACCTGGTGGTGATGGTCCAGGAGGAGACGATCCTGGAGATGATAATCCAGATGATGATGCCGACGATGAAGACGATAATCCATTCGTGGATGCTCCAGATGAGCTGGAGCCCCAACTGGCGGTTTTGCACAATCTAGCCGTTGCAGTCGATCTTCTCTCGCGCTCCGCCCGCAGCTCAGGAGAAACCTCTTCTTCTAGAGCTAAGGTCCGAGAACCGGACACGTTTGATGGAACAGATCCCCGGAAACTCCGGACCTTCTTGGTCCAGTGCGAGTTATGTTTCCAGGATCGTCCAAAGGCGTTCCGTCAAGACAGAAACAAGGTTACGTTCGCTCAGTCGTACCTGAAGGGCATGGCCCTTGAATGGTTTGAACCAGACCTCCTTCACACCGGAGATCCGGCCGACCGCCCGCTTTGGATGGAAAGTTGGCTGGACTTCGTCGCGGAACTCCAGACTACCTTCGGACCCCATGACCCCGTCGCCGACGCCGAACATCAACTCGACCACCTTCGTATGAAAGAGAACCATCGGGTCAACCGGTATGTGGTTGACTTCAACCGTTTAGCCTCTCAAGTCCGAGGCTACGGAGATGGCGCCCTGCGTCATCTGTTCTACTCCGGACTTCCGGACCGTATCAAAGACGAGATTAGTAGGGTCGGGAAACCAAACACCCTAAATGGGTTACGTGCCCTATCTCAGGAAATCGATGCCCGCTATTGGGAACGCAAGGATGAGGTCGCGAGACAGACCAAATCCTCGAATGGGAACTCCGGTACTAACACCGGTATTAAGCCTAACTCCAATAGCAAAGGCGATAAACAGAGGTCCGGTACTGGGAACGCCCCAGCCAGTACCAATAACCCCGCTCCATCTGGATCTACCCCCAAGCCACCAAATCAGTCGAACTCCGGACAAACCTCCGCTCTCGCTAACAAGCTCGGAAAAGATGGGAAGTTGACCCCAGCAGAATGGAAGAGACGTTTCGAGCAGAACCTCTGTATGTTCTGCGGAAACGCCGGACACAAGGCCAAGGAGTGCCCTAGATCCACCTCACGCGCAGCAAAGGGCCGTGCAGCCACGGTAACCGAGTCGGAACCCAAACCGACTGCCTCTGCTGAGGCAAAAAAATAGAGAGCAGCTCTCAGAACTCCGCACAGCCTGGGAGTTGCGTTGATACCGACTGTCACTGCAAGCATTTCACAATTTTTCCTCCCAAAATATGCTGAAAAAATTGAAGAAAGAGATACTCTTTTATTTTGGCTGTTTTCAAAGAAAAAAGGTGAATATAATGTAATGATTTCTTTGTCTTTTCTGCCAAAAAATATGAATTAATGGTAATGCCCATTAGGTTCTACACTAGTGGGTATTAGAATCAACCAATGTTTTTTAGTAAATCATGCAAAGAAAACACAGCATTATTATTGCCTTTTCTCTTTGAAAACATGTGTCAAAAAAGAGTATCTCTTTCTTCAATTTTTTCAGCATTTTTTCTCAAGAAAAATTGTGAAATGCTTGCAGTGTGTGCACCTGTGGAGGCACGCCTCAACGCGTCCGCTCTTTCGAATCCAATTTCCTTGAAACCATCTGTGACTCTCGACTCTTATGATACTCCGGAAATTTCAGCCTTAATAGACTCGGGTTCAACCCACTGTTTTGTAGACTCCATTTTTGCCAATGCTCATCACCTTTCCACGTACTCCGTCCCACCTCTCGTCCTCCGTTTGTTCGACGGTGTGACAACAACATCCATCAATAAAGCCGCAAACCTTTCCGTCCGTTTCCCTTCCGGAGATGTCACCTATACGACCTTCTATGTAACTCCGTTGGATTCAGAGTGTAAGATTGTTCTCGGACATAACTGGCTCACCCGCTACAATCCGTCGATTGATTGGGTATTGGGCAGTATTAAATTCCAGAACCTTACATTTCGAATGCCAGCGCCGACGTCACCCCCCGACTCGGAGCTAACTCCGAGGGACTCCGGAGACACCTCGCAAGGTTCTCCAAACACCACTCTCCCCACATCGGTTGACACCTCCAATCCACCCGGCTTCCGAGCACCCAACATCTCTCTTATCAACGCAGTGGCTTACATCCGTGCTTGTAAGTTAGATGGCTCACTTCAGTTCTCCCTCCAAGTCCGACCTCAGGACAATCCCAAACTCCGGGCTGCCACTGTGCAGGATACACTGGACTTATCATCGGTACCCCCGGACTATCACGACTTCGCAGATGTGTTTAGTAAGGCCAAGGCTTCAACCCTTGCGCCTCACCGGGAGTTCGATCTCAAGATCGAGTTGGAGGAAGGAACTACTCCGCCGCTGGGAACCCTCTACTCCCTCTCCCCGGTTGAGCTTGCCGCTCTCCGGACTTTCATCGATGAAAACCTTACAACTGGCTTTATTCGTCCGACATCTTCTCCATATGCCGCTCTGGTCCTTTTCGTCAAAAAGAAGGACGGATCCCTTCGACTCTGTGTTGACTTCAGGGGACTAAATAAGATCACGAAGAAGGATCGCTACCCTCTTCCCCTCATCTCGGACTTGCTCGACTCTCCAAGCCGTGCTAAAGTCTACACTAAGATAGATCTCCGACATGCCTATCATCTGGTACGCATCGCCGACGGAGATGAATGGAAAACGGCCTTCTGAACTCGTTATGGATCTTATGAATGGCTTGTAATGCCGTTCGGACTTACCAATGCCCCAGCAGCGTTCCAACGCTTTGTCAACTCCGTTTTCGCGGACCTATTGGATGTGTGTGTCGTTGTCTACCTGGACGACATCCTCATATACTCCGACAATGTCGAAAATCACACAAAACATGTACGTGAGGTGCTTCGCAGACTCCGGCAACACAGCTTGTATGCCAAACCGGAGAAATGCGAGTTCCATTCAGAGTCCGTAGAGTATCTCGGATTCTTCCTATCTCCCAACGGATTGACAATGTCCGAGGACAAGGTTAAGGCCATTCGTGACTGGCCTGAACCCCGGAAGGTAAAGGATGTTCAATCCTTCCTCGGCTTTGCCAATTTCTACCGTCGATTCATATACAACTACTCCGATATTGTGGTACCTCTGACGCGTCTTACCAGAAAAAACACACCCTGGAGTTTCTCCGAAGACTGTCGCCGGTCCTTTACCCAGCTCAAGAAAGCCTTTTCGTCTGCTCCTATTCTCACCCATTTCCAACCCGGTCTTCCAATCACGGTCGAGACCGATGCCTCGGACTATGCCATCGCAGGTATTTTGTCCGTTACATGCCCGGACGGTGAAATACGTCCAGTGGCCTTTTATTCGCGGACCTTAACCGCTCCGGAGTTGAATTACGATACACACGACAAGGAGCTACTAGCAATATTCGAAGCCTTCCGGACTTGGCGCCATTACCTCGAAGGCCCAGCAAACCCTATAGACGTCGTTACTGACCACAAAAATCTTGAATATTTCTCGACTTCTAAGGTTCTCACCAGGCGTCAAGCGCGCTGGTCCGAGTACCTTTCCCAGTTCAATATGGTTATCCGCTTCCGTCCCGGTAAGCTCGGAGCAAAGCCCGACGCCTTGACTCGACGATGGGACGTCTACCCCAAAGAGGGGGATAAGGACTACGCTCGAGCTAACCCTCAGAATCTCCGCCCTGTTTTCACCAATGAACAACTGTCGAACTCCTTACGGGCTACCTATTTGGAAACCCCGGTACTACGTGCCAGCATGATCATGGACGTTGAACAACTCCATGCCGATATAAAGTCCGCCTTACCGTCGGACCCCCTTAGTCAGATTCACCTCTCAGACCCGTCCAACCCCCGTTGGCAAGTCGATGATACCGGACTGTTACGTCTGGATGGTCGTATCTTTGTTCCAGACATTGACGACCTTCGACTCCGAGTACTCCGGTACAAGCATGACCATCCACTAGCTGGTCACTTCGGACAAAATCGTACCCTCGAGCTCGTCCGTCGTGAGTATACCTGGCCAAGCGTTCGGACATTCATCAAAGATTATGTCAAATCCTGCACCGCCTGTGCACGCGCCAAAACTCCGAGACACAAACTGTATGGCATGTTAAAGCAGTTACCGATTCCGGAGAGACCTTGGAACTCCATCTCCATGGACTTTATCGAACAGCTTCCAAACTCCGGGTCTCACACCGCCATATTGGTTGTAGTAGATCGCCTCTCGAAACAAGCAATCTTCATCCCCACCGATGACACCGTCACATCCCCACAACTAGCCCAACTCTTCCTACTCCATGTCTTCTCGAAGCACGGAGTTCCTTCTCATGTAACCTCCGACCGAGGTACGGAGTTCGTCTCCCACTTCTTCAGATCACTAGGCAAGGCACTCGATATGAAACTCCACTTCACCTCCGGATATCACCCTGAAGGCGATGGCCAAACTGAACGCATGAACCAAACCCTGGAACAGTACCTACGGGTCTATTGTAACTACCAACAGGACAATTGGTCCGAGTTGTTGCCACTCGCGGAGTTTGCCTACAACAATTCTCCGAGTGCTACAACCGGAGTTTCACCATTCTTCGCCAATAAGGGATACCACCCAAACGTCACTGTTCATCCAGAACGAGATCTGACGTCTTCTCGGGCAAGAGACTATGCAGTGGACCTAGAGTCTCTGCACGCGTATCTCCGAGAAGAAATGGCAGAAGCCCAGAAAAGGTACCAAGGTCCAGCTGATGCCAAACGAGCCCCACCTCCGGACTTTCAGATCGGAGATTTAGTGTATGTCAAAGCCAAGTATTTCAGGTCGACCAGGCCTTCGAAGAAACTCGCAGAAAAGAACATCGGTCCGTACCCTATCATTGCCCGTGTTGGATCCCTATCCTTCACTATTCGCCTACCCGACTCTATGAAGTCCGTACACCCCGTATTCCACGTTTCTCAACTAGAACCCGCAACTCCGAATATTATCCCAAACCGTGTACAACCTCCACCTCCACCCGTTGAAGTCGACGGAGAACCAGAGTTTGAAATAGAGAAGATCCTAGACTCCAAACTGGATCGCCGAAGACGATGTCCGCTACAGTATCTTGTCAAGTGGGCCGGCTATGAAGGTACAGACGAAGAAACGTCCTGGCTCATAGCTACCGAATTAGGTAACGCCCCTGACCTGGTCTCAGACTTCCACAAGTCCTACCCAGACAAACCCGGTCCGCTAAACTCCGTCATACGTCACGTCTAAATTTTCAGACTCTCCAAGTATGGGCCCGTCACCCAAAAACTTCAGACAAGGAGGGAGCAGATGGTTGTTTTGGACCGGGGAGAGAACACAAAAAAAAAAAAAAAAACTATGATATGCTAAAATGAAGTAAAAAAGTCCTAAAGGTCATCCTCGTTCGCGGCACGATTGATCAGCGTGGTGGTAGCGGTCTTCAGTACCTCGAAAGACTCTTCCAGGACTCCAGTTAAGTCCCGCACGTCCGTAGAGGACGACTTGACGGCCGCCGTGTTCCTGTCGATTGCTCGCACGATCTCTCCGAGTCGCCTGTCCAACACCTCAGCCACTGAGTCTTGACGTGGAGGCAACATCCGAAGGGTCCGCGGCTTCGGGACAATCTCTACGTCTGGCATCTCGTCCATGTCCTCGTCGTCACCGTCCCCAGCATCTCCGGATTGCGTCACCCTCTTCTGACGTTTCCTCCTTTCTCCACCTCGAGGGGACGTGGTCACCGCCGTACGCTTCTCGGACTCTGGTGCTCGGACAGTCAGGTCACACTTCGCCTTGCTTTTCTGGCACCGGAGACACGACTTGCTACGTCCCGTGCCTGGAACGCACTCCTCGTCGGCCTTAACGCATGCAGAGCATGCTTTGGACCCGACACCCGCCGCGCTACTCCCAGCTGCAACCTGCTGTAGGTTGTCCCGGACTTGTTAGTACAGAACTGTTAGTGATGGTATCACCACTCACCGGCGACCCTTCCCCCTGCGTCTTTCGTGTCTCTTTTTCGAGCCTCTCGCACTCGGCCTCCAACTCTCGGATTTTCTTCTTCTCGGCCGCTTTCTTCTCTGCAGCCTCCCTTTGCTTCCGGATCCTCTCAGCCTCCGCAGCCTTTGCCCGACGATCCTCTTCCTCGGCCTCTATCGCCTTCTGCAACTCGGCACGTTGTCGACGCTGACGTTCATCGAACTTTGCCATCTTGGTGGCAGCGCTGTCCCCGGGCTTATCCTCTAACTCCTCCGTGGTCAGGATAGACCAGTCCACGACGGCTGGTTTGGCGGTAGGGACGGTTGTCGATGACGAAGACATGATGATTGGGTAACGGAAGTTGAGACTTGTCAAAACTCCGTTGAGACTTTGCCTCTATGAAAATTTTTCAGACTCCGACAATGCGGACTTCGAAAACCAAAAACACGCACGTGTAAAACACTCCAACGCCTCGAGGGCTCGGCCCTAAGAGGGGGATACTGTCATATCCATGACACGCGTACAAACTCCGGACCGTAGTCCGGATGTTTATAACTTTGTTCTAGTCTAACGGAACTCCGCTGTGGAACTCCGTTCCGTTTCTATTTTCAGTTTTGATCTGTTTACTCCGTTCCGTTCCGTGTTTAGAATAGTTTCTTGCCGCCACTATGTGTCTAACTGTTTTTGGTACTTTCAGCCTAACCTTCGGACTTTCGGATTGTCCGATGTTCCGGTACAGCCAGTAGGAACGTTGTCAACGTTCCGTACTGCCCTCCAGAGTTTCGTTACCCGGACATTGCCTCGGAACGTTCTCTGTAGTATATAAGCCTCTGTACATACGTGGTAGGACCTCAGTTCGAATATCGAATCAGATACTCTAAGCCCCACTCCGTTCTCTGACCTCGGGACTCGAGCAAGCACTGGTGTACCAAGTGGTATACCTACCCTTGACCTCCGAGCAACTCCGACTCCGGATTTCTATCCGGACCTTGTATACGACCTCCGGACTTAGAGAACCGGTCTTGACATGATGGGGGAGGGTGCAAATGTTCATGAAACCCTGTGATGGCAAACCTGTCCAACATGACAATAATGCTCCCATTTGTTTCTTCTATCAACTTGCTCTTGCCAAAAAGCCCTGTCACAAAACACATCCTGACCAGCATATACATATGTGCCATCTGCAGTTCTCAGGACCATGGTTCCTTCAATCATAAATCCACACAAACCCTTCTCTCTGCCTTTTTTGCATACTTCCAACATATTTCCTCCTTGTCTCATTTTTTCTGGTTTCTCCCCTCCCCTGCCATCTCACTTTGATGCTGATGTGGACTTCTCACACATCATTATGCCATATTCATCCTCCACTTTTGAGAGTACCCTTCAGGCTCTTAAATTATTTGATCAATATCTGGACCTACCTAACAAACTTAAATATGGATTCCCTATTTGAGACTTAGCTCCCTTATCAGCATCATATATTCCTCCCAATCATGCCAATATCCTGGATCATTGCAGTGCCATTCATGAATACATTGCCAATGAGTTACATCTGGGTCATCTGTCAGGTCCATTCACTCCCAAAGAATTATTTCACAAAATTGGTCCTTTTCAATTGTCTCCATTCCAAATCATTGCCAAACAAGTGGCAGAGGGTTTACCTCCCAAAATTTGTGTCTGTCACAACCTTTCTTTCAAAGGTGTTATGCATCTTTTGATCAATGATCAAATTAATTCCCTACCCATTGGGGTTTGGCTGAAATCACTGCATCTATTGTCAGTATTTGAGCTTCTCTGTCTCTTCCCATCATGGGTGATTGCAGATGCTCTTTGCCAAATGGGTCATGTTCTTTGTAACATATCTCAAGACATTCAAATGCATTCTTGTCTGGTCATTTCTATCTTCTCTCTCAGGCAGTATCTTATTGATATGGCATAAAATATGCACATTTATTTTCTGCAGCCATGCCACTGCACTGCTGCAATCATCTCACCCCCCCCACTGCATTAATTTGGCTGCAGTACTCTTTATCACAGCTGCACTACCCCTCTGCCATGCTCATCCAACTGCAGGGTTCTCTGTTGCAGCTGCATCACCCTCCCCCATCACATTTGTTCAACTGCAGTATTCTCTGTTACAGCTGCACCATTGTATGTATGTGTAAGTGTTATTTGAAAATGAGCTAGATTGCACTGCTAACTACTAACATGAATCATTGCTAAGGAGTGTGAGTGAACCAAGAGAACTTTTTAAGTGAATCAATGAATACCAACTTTCAGGGTTTGTTTCAACCTGTGTTCTGTCTGAAGTGTCAAACCCCATGAAGTTGGCTGAGTGTTAGAAATATCAGATCACTGGTGAATGCAAATTCATTTGTCTCTGGAGGCCCAGAAATGGATCCTTCAGAGTGAGAAGGCCATGCAGGCTGTCCATTTGCATCTACTATGAATTAGTTAGCTTATGGGCAAATAATCAATGTGACAATGACTTACAGTCCTGTCTTCTCTTGTGGTAAGCTATCCTAGAATGAACACTCTTGGGTGATGACAGCACAGTGTCAGAACATGCCCTCTTGCCTAGGACAAGTTATTAAATGCTGATTTGCATGTGATCAATAAAGATATACCTATATTAGCTGCACCAAAGTTAAGCTCAGTAACAGAACTTGACAACTCTACAACCTCCTGATCACTGCACTCACTATTGGTTATACAGTGAGTGAAAAAACCCTTGCAATGTTTGGCTGTTTCAGACTAATCCCAGTGTAGTGCCATGAGGTGTGGGAATCCTGGTTAGCCTTGGTGGGATGGGTGGTAGCAGGGACTCCTGGCTACAGAATGGTCCCAGGATCATGTGATTTGGACCAGTGGTCATTGAGATATGTCAATTATAAAACAACTACATCATTGCAAGGGTTTATTCACTGTTGGCCTGGCAGTAGAATCTGAGTCAAATGAAGGGATAATTGTGGCTGTTTGGTCCTACAAACAAAGGTACACATATAAACATTATGTCTGAGTTTGAATAAGTTCACACACTTCTTTATTCCCAACCTCTACCACCATGAGATCTCTCTCTGCTACCCAAAAGAATACTATCCTGACTATGCTTGATTCTGATCATTCTGCTTCCTCTATCACCTCCAGTACTGGCATCCATCTTTCTACCATCTCTAGGCTTCATTCCAAGGAGCATTCCAACCTCCAAAAGTCCACTGGAGGTTGTCCATCTGAGCTTTCCCCTGCTAATGTTTGCCATGCCATCCACCTTATCTCAACTCAGAAGGCAGAAAATGCTGTGCAGGTGACCAAAACTCTCTCCAATATTATTATCAACCAACCCCTCCACCCAAATACTGTCCACCAGCACTTGAAAAAGACTGGTATGAAGGCTGTGGTAAAGCAAAAACAACCTATCCTTTCTGCCAAGCATCACAAGGCAAGGTTAGACTTTGCCTATGCTCACAAAGATTGGACTTTGGAGGACTGGAAGAGGGTGGTATGGTCTGATGAGACTAAAAATATAGATCACCTGGGGTCAGATGGGCACAAATGAGTGTAGAAAAAGCTAAGGGAGAAGCTGAATGATAGGCTAATAAAGGGGACACTGAAGTTTGGAGGAGGTTCTCTCATGATGTGGGGCTGTATGACTTGGGAGGGTGTTGGATATGCGACCAAGATTATGGTAGGATGGATGGGGACCTATACCTCCAAATTTTGAAGGATGAACTTCAAGACTCCCTTGAGTATTATGGTCTCCATCCTCCTGACATCATGTTCCAGCAGGACAAGCTATACCAAGTACTGATATCCCCCAAATACCCCTCATTTCAAAAGTGAATAAACCCTTGCAATGATGTAGTTGTTTTATAATTGACATATCTCAATGACCACTGGACCAAATCACATGACTCTGGGACCATTCTGTAGCCAAGAGTCCCTGCTACCACCCATCCCACCAAGGCTAACCAGGATCCCCACACCTCATGGTGCTACACTGGGATTAGTCCAAAACAGCCAAACATTGCAAGGGTTTTTTCACTCACTGTAACTTCTATATTTGTGCCTACAACATTTGCCTCTGCACCCCAGGTTTTCAAGACATCATCTGGGATTGGGTTTTGAGTTACTGTGCCAAACACCTATGTAGGTTATTGAGATATCCTAATAGACACATACCAAACCACAGATTGCTTTCATTGACACCTGCCTTCTGATGGCCCTTGAAATGAATAAGAGCAATCCAAGTAGGGTGTACAGCCTTAACAAGTCAGAGTTTTCCATGGTTATAGTCAAGGAGTTGCCAGTCAGGCTGAGTCACAGATCCATTGATGTGCTCCCACTGATTATCAATGTATTCAAAAACTTTCAGAAACCAGGCATGAAGCTGTTGTGTGACCTCCTCATGTGTCCAAGAGGTCTCAATCATGATTTTCCCCTGGATGTAACAGTCACAATTGTCCAACTCTTGAATGAACCACCTCCTCTCTGCAGAAGTTGAAGGTAATAAGTCCTCCAGCAATTGACCTTCTGCCTTTATTCCATCCAACAGAGTAAGAATAACCTGGACAATGCAAGTGAAACAAAAAGCTTACATATAGTCTGCATGTCACAATAGTAACTGAACCAACATAGACCTGATTACTCTCACCCCATACCATAAGTACCTTCATTTTAAGTCTTTACAATTTACTGAGTACTTGATGGCAGCATCATGAGCACAGAGATCAAAGCATTTGAATGTACTTTCCAATCCTTCTGCATTCCCTATTATACTCAGTAATGAATGATTGCATATTCATAGTTACATGTTTGATGCAATATGAGCTTGGATGTTTTGAATGTGACTGTAATGCATAAATGATGCTATCTATGAGGTGACTGAAATGTGGCAGGATAAATGAATGCAACAGAGGATGGGGGATGAGAAACAGAGACTGTAATTTATACCACAGTTGAATGAAAGTGGTGGGGGGTAGTGCAGCTGTGACAAAGAGTACCACAACCAAATCAACATGGTGGGGGGTGAGATGATTGCAGCAGCACAGTGGTGTGGCCATGGAAAATAAATGTGCATATTTTATGCCATATATTGATGTTATACATCATATGCCCTTGTCACATCTTTGACTTCTTCTCTCTTATCAGCTTTATCACAGATTGCATGTGCTCCTGTTGGTACTCAGGCACCTCTCTTGATATTGAGGCTGCATACCATGGCATCCCCATTCTTCCAGATCATAAATGTTTCTTAGTTGTTATGTTTGATGATGAACTCTTTCTGGATCATGTATTACCTTTTGGTCTCTCTCCTGCCTCCAGACTTCTAGGCAAGGTTGCAGACTCTGTCATTGATATTTGGGATGCTTATCATGTTGGTCCCACCATCAAATGGGTAGATGATTTCAACCTTTTCAGATCCTCTAGTTCTCCTAATGGCTTATTCTTAGATGTCTCTGATGGTGAAGTGTACCATTATGACTATGATCTTGAGCATGCTAAGTGCTTGATATCACATTTGGGTATATCTTGGCACAAAGAAAAGGGTCAGCCCTTCTGTGATTCAGTGGAATATGTCAGTTTTTTATGATTTTGTGAAATAATTCTTTGGGAGTGAATGGACCTGACAGATGACCCAGATGTAATTCATTGGCAATGTATTCATAAATGGCACTACAATGATCCAGGATATTGGCATGATTGGGAGGAATATATGATGCTGATAAGGGAGCTAAGTCTCAAATAGGGAATCCATATTTAAGTTTGTTGGGTAGGTCCAGATATTGATCAAATAATTTAAGAGCCTGAAGGGTACTCTCAAAAGGATGAATATAGCATAATGATGTGTGCAAAGTCCATGTCAGCATCAAAGTGAGATGGCAGGGGAGGGGAGAAACCAGAAAAAATGAGACAAGGAGGAAATATGTTGGAAGTATGCAAGAAAGGCAGAGAGAAGGGTTCATGTGGATTTTGTTGGAGCATATAAGTCTCCCCTGTATTGCAGGTCCTAGGTGCGATGTTTGGGTGCTTACATAATCACCTTAGAGCGGACTTAGCAGTACATTTCATAGAGTTCCCTCAGTAGCTCACAGTCTACTGAGGCTAAGCACCTATATATTTCTCAGTACATTACTTACTGACATCCTGTAGTAGCCTACAGGTACATTATTCTACTTAGTAGCTCACAGTCTACTGAGGTAGCCTACAGATATATTTCAAGAGATTTATGATTGGAGGAACCATGGTCCTGAGAACTGCAGATGGCACATATGTATATGCTGGTCAGGATGTGTTTTGTGACAGGGCTTTTTGGCAAGAGCAAGTTGATAGAAGAAACAAATGGGAGCATTATTATCATGTTGGACAAGTTTGCCATCACAAGATTTCATGAACATTTGTTGACCTTTCTGTGTGACCTCTTCAGTGCTTGCAGAGAACTTATGACCAGGCTGGAGGCAGATGAAGCATGTGGGAGAAGAGCATTGGTTGTTTTGAAAGGACTCATCTGTAGCATCACAACAAGGTTTATGGTCATAAGCATTGAAGCATTGAGCATGAGATGTGGAAGATTTTTCTGAAGATGAATCTATAGGTTGGTATGAATGCATAGAACAGATCTGGTGTTGAAATCAATGGGACCTGTATTTGTTGGAACCTACTTGTAGTAGAATCCACATCTTGTACTGCAGGACTGGTAGCACAGTGGTAGTGCACCAAACCTAGTGTGTTGGGGGTCCCAGGCTTGAGTCCTGGCCTGTCCAGTTTTTCAACAGTATTGTTCCAAATTGAGGAAGAAAGAAGGATCCATGGCTGCAGAAGAATGAATGTTGATATCAAAAAGCAGGATGGCAGGGAAATGTTCAGTGAATTTGTCCTTGTGAGCAAGAAAATGAAAGTGACAAGACCACATGCATTTTTGTATGAGCCCTGACAAGGGCTGATCCATTCTAAATATTGTTCCCAAGTGGAGAGCCAATCTAGAGGACACATGTCCATCTCAGCAGAAAATTGACTGGAGTCAAGAATATAAACATTCTGCCCATTCTGATGGACCTTGACTGTTTTAACCACCAAAGGTTGATTCTGTAATTTGTAAAGGGGATTCACAGGAGAATAAAGTAAGAGGTACATGAAAGCTGGCATCAGCCAAGTTATTGACAAGGTTAGAGACTGGAACAGGCACATCAGGGGTAGTGATGAGAGCACAATCATCCAGGTTGAAAGGAAGGACTCAACAAATGTTAGACCAATGGGAAGAAGAAGAATGAGAATGTTCTTTATCAATCAAATCATCTATAGATGTTATGAGTCTTGACTGGCAACTGAGTCAGGTATGATGAGGTTGACAGCTTGACAATGAGACAAGGAACACTGAAGGAACAACCAAACCTAAACAGGACAGGAAGACAAGAAGGAAGCAAGGAGGGGGGAACACTCAATGTCAGAGACAGGGTTCAGGTCCAGCAGGACAGTCACCAGATCAAGACAAGTCAAGGTTTGAACCAAGAATCAAAAGCAAATAGAACTGGGGAAGTATACACAGAGGTCCCTACTTATATACTCTCTAGGTAGAAGCCATGAGGACACCATGAGGTGCAGGTGAGGCAGACTCAAGGATACCATAAGGCTTGGGCCCAGGGTATGACATCACCAGGACCTAGACCAGTTCTAGAACACAGAACCATAAATACACACAGGGGGACAGGGATCTGTTACCAAAGGATGTGATAAGATCAGATAGACCAGATAAGATCATGGATGATCTAATCATGATCTAATTGCAGATTAGATAAGAAAAACCTTTGATAGGATCTTCATTCCATAACAATAGAAGCCTTCACATTGGGAGAAAGCAGGATATATGTGGCCAAAATTTGTTGGACCTGAGTACCAGTGTTGATAGAAGGTGCAGTTGGAGCACTCTGAGGAGGAGTGACAGGTCTGGATGCTGAAACAAGTGCAGGGACAGATGTGGATGGAGAGGGAGTGACAATACTTGGCACAAAAGACACACCAGCAGGTGGAGAAGACATTATAATTGTTGAGAGCAAAAGTCAGAATTGTGTATGTGCAAAGCCAATGTGATGAAGGCAAATGAGACAAAGTTCTCAAAGGTAAAGAGAGAAACATGGACAGGGGGATGATCCAAAAGCTATAGTTTTAGGTTATCTAATCAGCATGTAAATGCTATGAATGCCCTGTTCTCTCTCCACAAGACCACAAGCTCACTAGTTTCAAGTGAACATCCACTTGCCTGAGAAAACAGACCAGATGGATTCCAAAGCCCTTGCAGTGGGATGAAATCAGAGGCAACATGTCAACAAGGGCTTGGGTAAGATCACTATCATCTTCAGATTCATATCTCAATGACCTTATTACCAAAAGAAGTCCAGCTGAACAAGTCTGTGCATGATGAAAGGGGGTTGGCCTGGATGATGAGAATACAAAGTTAAAGGAGGTTGTTGCTTTTGCAGAGGGAACTTGTAGGGTAACCTCAGTAGTCTGGCAAGCTACTGAGGGACTAGGAAAAATGTCTAGTGCTATGTGAGATGCAAAGTGATTATGTAAGCAATATGTGCCAACAATGGCCAGTTGCATAATATTCCAACAGAAGTCACAGGAAAATGTTGCCAGTGGGACACTCAGGCAGAGGGCCAAGCTGATAAGGAAGATGCACCCATAGCCATTGCAATGTCTTCACCTGTGCAAGACTGGGAGGTCATATCAGACTTAACAGCCTCCAGAGCACAGCACTTGGAGATTAGCCAGGACATGAGACACACAACTTCATCACTGATGAAGCCTCCATCATGGGCACTGTCATACTCAATATGTGGACATTTGCACAAGCATTTGTATGGAAGGGAAGTCGAGATGGACATAGATTGCACCAGGAAGGCCCAATCAGGGAGCTGGATTGTCACCAGGACCAGTCTGGACTGCCAAGAACCATTGGGCACCAACTAGCTACTTCACTGATGGGCCTCAATGTCAAATGGGAGGGCAGACAAATCTGGTTTCGGGAGAAGGTGATGGAAATGGAAATGGATGATGACCTTTTCCATTGGACATCCTCAGTAGTTATCATACCAAAATTAACGGACACTCTGAATGATAATTCACGAAGGTTTGGGAAAAGAGAGCTTGGGACTTGTGGGGAAGTGAGGCAGCCAAACCACGGGAGAGTGATGTTCAGATAGCGCAGTACAGGGTCGAAGAGCACACAAAATCTGCAAACGCGACTTGAGAGTCGCCGGATAATATTCCAGTTGTTGCCATTGAGTGGATGTGATAGTGCCACATAGGGGCGCCATTGGTGGGACTCTGGTTATCAAAACAATGAAATCAAGCAGTAGGCACTTACTGTGCCTGATTTTGATACAACACTCGCAGAAGAGAGACTGCACAAGTTGGGTTCGAAGGCAGTCAGGCTCTCCCAGATTCATAGCTGGTTCATGAAAGGCACTACACGTCCTAGCCAGTGCACACAACGTCGGGCGATGTTTCGAAATACGAGTCGCATAATCTCATCCACGTAGAAACACAGATGGCATGATGGTAGGAACGAAAGACTGAAAACCTTCGAGTATACCTCGTCGATTTGTCCTCTTCGATTTGCTGGTGACATATGGTCCTAGATGATAGTCATCTGAGGTTATGAGACTAGGAGGTCATGCACGATGAAGTAGCTTTCGCTGGGAGGAACACGAGTGGCATAGGACAGACAAATGCAGTGAAGTTACAGGTGGTATTTGGCTGTTACGGGGGGGAGGATCATGACGCCAACGTTTACTATATTCAACCTCCGTTCGAATTCGCCGACGTCTTTCCAACGGCTTGGCGTTGAGACACTGCCTCCTCCCGCATTCCAGAGGAGCGGGTGCGCGATGGTCCAGATGGCCCCATTCGAACCACCACACGGCTACTGGGAACAGTCGACTTCGAATCAACACGCGCATTGGAAGGTGACTGTCATCGGTTACGACATCAATTACAAGTGCGGCGCAACACAGAAGGTACGCACGAATCCCATCTGCGTGCTATTGCGATTCCGAAACCAATAAGAGATCGTCCAGATCGAAAGGACTAAGATAATAAAGCCCACTGCACGGATTCAGGGATCACATGTTATCCAGCCAATAGGACCACCAGGCTATGAAATACTCACTTAGGCCCAAGATGATGCCTATTATCGTGCTCGTCTGCATCTTTCCGACTTCGCCAGCGGATTTCAGTGCCATATGGTGATAACTGGAGAGGTCCGTCGCGAGTAAGTCTGTTCTTTATCTCATTTCTGGTGGCATCGCATTCCTTAGACTGTCGCCCTGATCCGCAGTTCATAGCACGTATAATCTAATTGGTCGTTCTTCTTTCTCCACGAATGGGAGAATATGAGTGACTCACGCGCTCGGCCGGCTCATGCCCACTAGTAAGTAGTTCATTTATTTTGTCATTGTCATAATACTGACATGACATGTTATGGGAACTCTATTCCCGTCCATGCAGTCGGGAGGGTGTTCCCATACTGTGACCACATGTTGCTCCTGAGAGTCTAATTAGCTCCAGTGTCGCTGGTGGCTATGCCTACAGCTTCACTACCCTGACGTGTCAACCCTTGCCCAGGAGTCCGAGCGAGCGGGACGTTGTTCCGGCAGGGCTCGCTGCATACATCGATGACATCAGTGGTACGGGTTTCCGCCATTTGCGTGGTAATCTGCTGGCTCATGCCACTTGGATTGGGCCCAGATGCGTGTCACACGCGTTCGTAGTACGCTCCATCCATCATCATCGGAAGCTATGATCCTCTGTGAAATGGTAGGTTTCCACCTTCGGCAGAACGTATGTCAGCCCCACCGGCCTGTAAATGCGAAAACGAGCGGTGGAAAGTCCCGATGGTGTCGCGAAGGCATGTCCTGCATTTCATGGCGTAGATTATCCCACTGTGCTCGGTGTGCTGCTACAACATAGATCCTTCTGCCCTTCCGTGAAGCAACCTGACACTCTACCTCCGTTCCCAGTGAGTGTCGGATATATGTGAGGTAAGCGAAACAAGCAGGATTCGCTCCTTTCTCGGAATGTATTCGTTCGTCACCATGTCACAGTAAGACTTCCGAGGTACACGTTCGTTCACACGCGACGTTCTGAGAAGTCATGTTCTCTAACCATTTACTCTAGGACAAGCAGGGCGGTTATGCCGTGAAGCGGTCTAGAGCAGTGGAGCGCATTTTCAATAACACGCCACACACCTACATTGCTCCATTCGTCGTGGGTATATCAACAACTACACACGGAAAAATGCACATTGCGCCCGCATACATGGCCGGGAAAGCCGGCTGTGAACTAACCGGACGCAACGATGGGAGGGTAAAACAGCAAGTGCAAAGTGGGGCACTCGGTAGTCTGTGCCTACACAGCAATTGCGATGACATATTCAAAATGAAACGTCTGCATGGAAGAAAGCGCGAGAAGGGTATCTGGGATCATAGAAGGGGACGCAACTAAGCCATGGATGGCGTTGTAGTACAGAGTTCTCTCGTGCACTGTCAGAAGGTACGTGTTAACCTGACCCGCACGGGCGTGTCAATCCACGAGCTAGCTCGCGCAGCGACGGGCAAAGGCACGTCGCGATTAACCATGCAGGACGACGACTGGCGTCGACACTGAGGTTCTCAACAACATGATGCGCCTGCCAATGTGGAAGACCCGTTACCCGAACAAAGGTCAGGGATAGGGTATAGTGGATGCCCGCTAGAACCTGCCAAAATGGCGGTTTCTGCAGACCCACTTTGAGGGAAAGGGGTTTCATGAACCAGGGAACCAGTTAGAAGACCGTTGAATCATCTTGTTCTGCGACTTATGTAGACTTAATTGAAGCTTGATTGCGCGGTACGGGGTCCATCGAGTTTGGCGTGTAAGGCGGCAGAGGGGGATAGGAATTTGGAGAATATACTGGAGGAGGGGGCTGAATGAGTTGTCTGGACCAGGAGGCTTCAGACATCTCGGTAGAGTCGGTGTCTGTAGTATGGAACGGAAGTGAACCCCCCTGGGAGCGAGCGGCGCGTAGAATCCCCCAGATGACAAGCACGCCTGTGACTGTGAGCAGGACCATGTAAGGTAGATCGCATGAATTGCAAATGACAAGACGCACTGGAGCCTACGATCACGATGAGTACTGTTGCCCAACTCGGGAACCCTTTGGCTGCATCATGGGCGTATGACGTGCCCGTCGAATTGCTGGCTGAGCTCATAGTGTGTGGGGTACAATGCGTAGCACACCACCCAGGGCAATTCACGATCCTCACTCGGATTGTCTTGTATTATATACATAAGCCCCTCGAGCTTATGTCACAGCGTGCATGCAGGCGGTGCTACCGGCCAACAGCTGTCCCCAATTGATTCCGCGGCATGAGAACACACTAAAGTCTGCATGTGTATACCACGTCTCGAATAGTGTAACCCCCTAATGTACCCTGTATCCCTCGACGTGAGTGCACGAACTGGGCGACGGGGAAATTGTACAGAGAGCCCGATGTTATAAGATCAACGCAATGGTACGAGGTAAAACTGCCGCGACGTTACGGAGACAACTCAGCGAATGGGTGGAGACAAAAAGTTCCGGTTCGCTCCTTATTCCTAATTCGCGGTGTGATGCCAATGCTTTGGGTGCCGAAGTGATAGTTTAGGCAGTACTGGCCAGCACTCGTTATCTGGCTGGGTGACTTGACTGTGGAGTGGGAATGGACTCGGTTCCGAGGACTTGATGGCGCAGTTCGCAAAGGTGGGGGCGATGATGCTGACCGTTTCATGGTGTTTTCACTGAATTACCGGTGCAGGCGGGGGTTCACTTGGTACCAAAACACAGCCAAATAATACGGCTGATTGGTGCTCTGACTCATTTACACATTCCCAGCCCCACCGCGCTGCTTCGCTTTGGTTATGTGCCCAGCGGTACATGCCGTGGAGAAAATGCACATTCCGACACGATGATACGTCAGTTCTGCCAAACTTCTGATCGACGTCCGTCTTTCCGTCTCGTGTCGTTCAGACTTCCACAGAGAATTCCTCTAAAAACAAATAGGGGTACTTGACTGAAATAAGGAAATCAATATTGTGGAGCTGTAGCCGTGCTGCCGGTGGAATGGGTTCGGGCGGTGCTGTATGGCCAGTGGCACTCCTGGAAATGTGTAAAAACACGGTAACACACCACTAACATACAAAGAACGTGTATCGAATTCGCAGGCGCCGTAACCAAATGTGTAATTACCAATACGGCCCACTCAAAAGTATTACACAACCCAACTGAGAGGAACCAAATATGCGTAAAGAAGTTTAGAAAACACAGCTTGAACCATCGGTGATACCACATTCCAGACGAACCAATCACCAATATGCTAACCACGCCAAGGCCCAAATTCCCTGCTGTCAAAGCGCCGCGCCTATACAGGGAGCGTTCTGGAGTTTGATCTGTTTCACGTGTCACTGGTTGCTGATCAGGAAAGTCCCCTGTCAGAAGTCCGAAATCGAGCCGAAGCTGAAAAAGCACGATATACACAAACCCTTCCATTTTTCATCACTGGGAAACATACAGCCACAGCGATTTTTGACACGGTCAATAAACTTTCGAAGCAGAAGCAGCGTCAGAAGCACCGAGCGTGTGAATGAAGGACAGTGATGTGTCCTGTGATATAACGCAGCGCCGGGCCTCAACGGGGCCAAGCTGCTAGAAAGAAGTTATCATCCTCTAACAGCCGTGGCATTTTGCGTTCTTAGGGGGCCTGTGGGTTAGTTCAAAGACAAAAGCCTTGATTATTATGGCAATATTAACGCATCTGCCATGAGGCCAAAACTGTGTACTGATCCAATCTCGGTACCAGGTAACCGTTCGCTCCGAGCATGTCGGGTATCTGAATCGAGGTTTCTTGATATCAGTGTGGCTTTGTGCTTGGCAGGCGTCGTAGCCTCCCTCTTCCCAAACCGGCTAAACACAGCCGTGCCTAATCTGTGTTAAAAACGGTTAGGTGTCATCGTTACAACATAGAAGAACTTGGATGGATTGTCTCGACTGCAACCGGATCTTGACAGGGCATCAGATACTACGGACATCAGAAGACAGGCTCCAAGCTCCTGGCGAATCGGGATAGAGAGCTCGTGGTTGACACGATATCATATTACCTTGTTCGTCACGAAGGAGCGCAACCCAAATTAGACCGAAGGTCTAAGAATCAAAGGCTGACCGCCAGGATTGGCAGTTCGGAGCATAGATGGTAATTGTCCAAAAGCGACCATTGAGGCTGAATACGGTCTTGCTGTGAGGCTGGTATCTCTTCGCCTTCGCCTGTGCTAGAGGAGGGATTCGTTGCTGTGTGAATCCGTCCAAGCTGTGGAGTCGGCCATCTGAGCACACTCTCAGGAGGCTGGGTCGCTTGAATTTGAGTCCGCTCAACAAGATGTCCCCCCAAGTATCCAAATCTGGATACCAATGACAATAACACGGTTCCCAATGTGTATCCCAGCGTTTGAATGCATCGCACTCATCTGGGTCATATGAGGCACAGCAGATAATTATGTCATTTACCGACACCCATACGTAGCGTCTTCGGCCGAGGTCTCACCGCAGTACGAAGGGTTGTGAAATAGGTGGGATATCCGTGACCGTTATTATCTGCAACCGTGGCGTCTCCAATGCAATGACCCTGGAGTCGATGGCAAGCTGGTAAGGTTCCAGCACAGGTCGCCGGTATGTGGAGGAAAGGTGATCGTAGCCGAGAAAATGGACCAGATAGATTCCAGAGCCTTGTACTGGGTTGAAATCAGCGATGACATGTCAACCACTGCTTGGGCAAGATCGCCGTCATCTTCGGATTCTAAACAGTAGATACATATCTCAATGACCTTGTTTCCGAAGGAAGTCCAGTGAAACAAGTCTGTGCACAGTGCAGGGGAGTTGGCTCGGATGATGAAAATACGAAGTTGTGGCAAAATGTCGCCGGTGAGATACTCGGGCGCAGGGCCAAGCTGATAAGGATACACCCAAGGAGAGTCGAGATGGGCATAGAATGCACCAGGAATGTCATATGGGAGGGCAAACAGGTGTGGTTTTCAGGAGAAGGCAATGGAAACGGACTATGGCCTGGATTTTTGCGTTAAACATCCCCAGTCTTCATCACACCAAGATTAACGGATATTCCGAATGACAATCCATGAAGATTTGGGAAAAGAGAGCTTGGGGCTTGCGGGGAAGTGACGCAGCCAAACCATGAAAGAGCGGTGTTCAGATAGTATGGTACGGGTACAGGGCCGAAGAGCACACGAGATCTGCGAACGCGACTTGACAGTCGTTGTCATTTGGTAGACGTCATAGTGCCAGGCAGGGGCGCTGTTGCTGGAGGTCTGGTTACCAAAAACAACGAAATCGAACAGGGGGCACTTACTGCGCCGAATTTTGATACAACGCTTGCAGAAGGGAGACTCCGCAAGATGGGTTCGAAGGCGGTCAGGCTCTCCCAGATCGAATTCATAGCTGGTTGTGACATATGTACATACTCCTGGATGATGGTCATCTGGAGTTATAAGACTTGAGTGCTATTGGGGAGGTCGTGCACGATGAAGCAGCTTTCGCTGGGGGGAACACAAATGCCATAGGATAGAGAAACGCAGTAAATTTACAGGTGGTACTTGGGTGTTGCACTAATAGGTTCATGGAGGATTTCAACTCAGCGCCAGCGGCGGTCTGGTGTTGACGCCCGCTTTACTCTCCGACAGTGTCCATTCAATCTCCATTCGAATTCGGAGGCGTCTTTCCAGTTGAGAAATTGCCTCCTCCCAGGAACTGGTGCGATGGTCAAGGTGACCCCATTCGACCTGCCACATGACTACTGGGCACTGGTGACCCGAAATTGACACGCGCGTCGGAAGGTGGAAGACGTCCTTGTGCCAATGGAGGATACTGTCATCGATTACGACATGAATCGCTCGTGTGGCGCAGCACAGAAGGTACGCACGAGTCACATTTACATGCTGTTGGAATGGGTGAGTCGATTCCGAAACCAATATGAGATCGTCCAGATCGAAAGGATCAAGATAATAAAGCCCACTGCAAAGGATTCGAGGATCACATATTACTCGACCAATAGGAACACCCGGCTGTGAATACTACTCACTGAGTCCCAAGATGATGCCTATTATCGTGTTCGTTTGCATCTTTCCAGCTTCGCTAGCGGATTGGAGTGTCATGTTGTTATGACATTCAATGGTGGTAACTGGAGAGGTCCGTCACAATGGGGTAGTCTGTTCTTATCTCATCTCTGGTGGCATCGCATTTTGTAGACTCTCTCCCCGTCCAACCGCAGTTCACAGCATCTATATTCTAATTGGTGGATCTTCTTTCCTCGGATCGGAGAATATGAGTGGCTGGTGCGCTCGGCCGGCTCATGTCCACTACATGGAGTAAGTTCATTTTATCTTGTCATTGTCATATCGCATTTTATCCGCGAAACCCTTTCCCCATTAGTTGGGTCGGCGTTGACATACCGTCACCCGATGTCGTTCATCAGAGTCTAATGAGCTCTAGTCCTCCTGGTGGCTATGCATACACCTTCACTTCCCATCCGAATGGAGATGTTGAGGCAGGGCACCCCGCATACCGTTTCTCTGCATCCGTGACATCAGTGGCACTGGAGTTCTGCCAGTCGAGTGGTAAACTACCGGTTTTTATCTCTCATGATCCGGTGCCATGCTGCTTGGTTTGGGCCCAGGTGCGTGTGACACGCCACTGCATCCATCATCAGCGGAAGTTAGAACATCCCCTGTGAAACGGTAAGTTTCCACCTTCGGTAGAGACGCATGTCAACGCCACCCGGCCTGTGAACACGAAAATGAACGCTGGAATGTCCCGATGGTGTCACGAAGGCATTGCTACATTTCATGACGTAGCTTATCTCACTGTGCTCTTAGGTATACGGCCACAATAGACCCTGCGACCTGTCTGTCCCTGAATTTGGAATTCGACACTCTAGCTCCGTACTCGGCAAGTGAAACAAGCAGGATTCGCTCTTTTCTCGGAATGCATCCATTCCTCACCATGTCGCAATAAGACCCGAGATACGCAAGTACACGTTCGTTCACACACGACGGCAGCTGCACTTCACAGCGCAATGTTCTGGAAAAGGATTGTTTACTCTCGGAAGCTAAACGAGTAGGGCGTTTATGCCGTAAAGCAGTCTAGAGCGGTGGAGCACAGTTTCCTGATACACACTTGCACTGCTGTATCTGTCGGAATCGATCTCGTGCAAAAACGGGGTAAATTATCAGTTACACGTAGACAAGCGTACATTGTGCCTGCATACATGACGGGGGAAGCTGTGAGTTAGCCGGTGAGAGTAACATAGCAAGTACAAACTGGGGCATTTGATAGTTCATGCTACAGAGCAACGCGATGTCGTGATCAATGAAAAACGTGGGGGTATGCAGAAGAAAGCGCGAGAAGTATGGGTATCTGGTTCGACAGAACGAAATGCGACAAGACAACGTATGGCGTCATCGTAACGGGAAAAGGTGAATCATGAACGACGGCCAGCGTCGACACCGGGGCTCGCAAGGGGTGATGCGCCTGGAAATGTAAAAGACCTGTTGCCAGAGCAGAGGTCAATGGTACGGTATATCGGATGTCCACTAGAACCTACCAAAATGGGGGATTGAACGACGGCCGGCATCGACACTGGGGTTCGCAACAGCGTAATGCGCGTGAAAATGTGAAAGACCGGCTGCCAGAGCAGAGGTCGAGGGTACCATATGTATATCGGATATTCACTAAGACGTGCCAAGATGGTGGATTGAACGATGGCCAGCATCGACACTGAAAACAACGTGATGCACCTGGCAATGTGAAAACCCGCTTCCAGAACAGAGATGGAGGGTACGGCATATTGATGTCCGCTAGAACCTGCCAGCTGAACGACGTCTAGCATCGACATATTGGGCTTTGCAACAACGTGGTGCGCCTGGCGTGAGAGACCCGTTTCCAGAACGGAGGGGTATATATTGGATGTCCGCTAGAACCTGCCAGCTCGGCGGTTCCTACAAACTCGCTTTGAGGAGAAGGGGCTTGATGGATCCGGGAACCAGTGAGAAGGTAGCTGAATCATCTTGTTCTACGAGTTATGTAGACTTGATGAAGCACTTGAATCTCCGAAGCTTGCTTGCTCAGTCTGGAGTTTGGGTTCGTGCCTAGAGTACGGTGGCGGAGGGATTGGGGAATCCGGAGAGTATGCCGGAGGAGGAGGAATGGGTTCTGTGGGCCGGAGATTGGGCATCTCGGTAGAGTTATGCAGTGGAAGTGAACTGCTCCGCTTGGAGGGAGCGGGTGGACCTAGAAGGCACCGGGCGACAATGCATACGACTGTGAGGAACATGTGAGATGGTCGATCGCGTGAATTACCAAAGACTACTCGAGACGCACGGAGGACTCCGATCACGATGAGTGATATTGCCCAACTTGAGAGCCCTTGGGCTGCATCATCGGTGTATGAGCCTGTCGAATTGCTGGTTGAGCTCATAGTGTGTGGGGGGTATAACGAGTGACGCACCACCAGTTTAGGGACTCGGACACTTTTGTTATATACTTACTAGGCTCCTCGAGCTTATGTAATGGAGAAAGCCTATGCAAAGGCGGTGCTACTGTCGGCAAATAATTCCACGGAACTGCGGTGCGCATGAGGACGTAGAATCACACTAAGAAAACACGCGTATGTCACAAGTGTAAACCACTCAATTTACTATGTAGTCGTCGACGAGTGGTAAGTATGGTAGTGGGGTAGACGAAGGGAAAATCATAAAGAGATCTCATAAGATCAGAGTAAGGGTGCGAAGCTGACGTAACGTCACCGAGACCACCCAGCGAAAGGGTGGTGGCAAAAAGTTCCGGTTCGCTCTTATATATGGGAAGGATGGTTCAGGCAGTGCTGAATGGCTCGTGTGGTGGAAACCCAAGCGGACGTGCGGAACAAACTACTGTTGGAACTATCTTCCGCATGTTATCAGGCTGGCCGACTTGACTGTGGAGTTCGGATATGACACCACCGGCTAGGTTCCGACAACCTGGCAACTTGGCGATGACACTAGGTCTTCCAGCTCGCAGGGATGAATACCAGTGCAGCGTAACTGTGATCCCAAAACAAAGTAAAACAATACGTATGATGGTCTTCAGGTTCACCTGCATCGGTCCCCGCCGACACGCTGCGTAGCAAAAGCACTGGGTGTCGCTCAGACTTCCACAGGGAATTCCTCGGAGACAAATCTACTAAGACGTAGCCCCACAATATTAATTTGCCTATTTCAGCAAGGTCTAGTAGTGCTGCCAGCGGATTGGGATCTCCACACACATGGCGGCAACACAGCGGTGTTGCATGGCGCTCCCTCTGGCAATGTGTAAAAAAAACCATGATTCTCGCCGCTAAGAAACAAAGAACGTGGATCGAATTCACAGGGACACCCAACTCCGCGTAACCAAATGTATTATTACCAATATGGCGCACCCAGTACGTGTTGCTGTAATTGCTACAACCCAACCACTAAGGGGATCCAAATATGTGTAATGAGTTTTAGTGGGGTGCCCATGCAGTGGGCGTACTCTTTGTCACGTGTCGGCCATTGATCAAGAAAGTCCACTGGCAGAAATCCGAAGTCGAACCGAAGGTCGAAAAGTATGATATATACAAACCCTTCCATTTGTTATCACTCAGCCACGCCCGCTTTTAACACGGTGACTAAACTCGAAGCAGGAACAACGTCAGAAGTACTGAGCATGTGGATGAGGGGCACGGGGGATGTATTCGGTGATACGACACAGTGCCCGGCCTCGATTGGGGGAAAGCTGTAAAAAGAAGCTATCGTACCCCTTCGCAGTGCATGTGCTTCTTCTAACGGCTACAGCACCGGATTCTCGTAGCGGGCCTGTGCGCTAGTAAAAAAAGGGCCTTGGTTATCATGGCGAAATTAACGCATCCGCGCTTCCACCGAGTTGTTTAGGTGTCATGTGGGCCAAGACGCTGTACTCGGAAACAAGGTGACCGCTCGCTCATTCATTTCCGAGCGTGTTCGGATGTTTGAATCGAGGCTTCTTGATATCAGTAGGGTTTTGAGCTTGGCGGGCATTATAGCCCCTTCCTCCCCAACGGGTTAAGCACAAAGCCATACCCGTTCTGTGTTAAAAAGAGGTTCGACGTCATTGTTATAATGTAGAGACAACCAGGTCTTGCAATCACGGGATATCGGAGACTCTCTCTAGGGTGTCCGCGCCATGAGGGTCCAAACTCCTGACGAGCTCGAATAGAGATCTTTGCACGTTGCCTTATTCGTCACGAATCACATGCCGAAGACGCAGCCCAGATTGGACAGAAGGTCTAAGAACCACAGACTGATCGCCAGGATTGGCAACGCGGAGTATAGGGGGCGAGTTTCCAAAACTGTTCAACGATGGCGTGGAGGCTCATAAACCTGCTGTGAAACTGAGATCTTCTCACCTGTGCTAGAGGAAGGATGCAAGCAAGCACTCGTTCCTGTAGTCGGCCCACTTGATCTTGAGTCCGCTTCACGAAAAACCCGAGCTATCACCATACAATAACATGCCCTCGAATGTGTATCTCAGGTTCGAATGCAGCGTACCCCTGAGGTACAACAGACAATGATGACATTTGTCAATACCTATAGTTAACTTCTTATATTGAGATCTCACCGCAGTAGTAGGAAGGGTCGGACTGCTGGAGCCTCCGCCTGTGCATTGACCACAACGTAAGACTGGATCACCAGATATTCTTATTCATTTTGCGATAAAGAGCGCTGCTTGAGCGTGACTCATCTATCATGATAATTGAACGTTATCGGCCCCCGCTCGACCAGAACAGATAGAACACCGCATGCCACCAGGCTCGAAGTTCCGTTATTCACGCCTCCTCTCCCACCTTTCTGGGAGCGAAAGCCTCATCAGAAGGCAATGAAAGACGGGGGGTCTGTGCTGACTCCTGTATGTAGGTATTTGCGTCACGTCGGAAGGCCGCGTTATTCGCGTTCTACAGCAGCACTGGTCAACTGTATTTCGCCACAATCAGTACAATGCAGGATAATTCATACTCGCACCAGAGTAACAACAATTCCACCCTATCAACATCGATCTCTGCCGACAGTCATCGCAAATATGATTAATTCAAATATCAAACGCCGGAACTTCGGACCATCCGGTCCCAATGCTCAAGGCGAGACAAAAGCCCGTCCACGTTTCCCGCAGAAAAGACGGGATCGAGAGAGGAGCTGATCGGTATCGAAGGTCGTCGCCAGACAATTTCGTCGATCCGCTCCACGACATCGAGGGCATGCGATATGTCCTGGAAACTCGAGTTACTACGAGTACAGAGCGCCAGTTTAAAACGTGCAGAATCAAGGTCTCCAGAGAGTAAAATCGAGGGCCGAACGTTTATCATACTTGCGATGGCCTATCCAGGAGTTTAGGGTCACATACATGTTACGACACACAAAGACAGGATTCGTACCGCCAACGCTCGTTTCGCCTCTTCCTCAGAGAGTTGAGCGACCTCTGCAGTGACACTGTCATCACCATCTTGCATTGGACCGTAACCATAACTTCCTTCGATGGCGATCTGGGGTCCAGTTTCTGTTCCAGCCGCACGGTGGTGCTCGGTACTCGTGAATTAGACGGAGCAGTAGCGTTTTTACACCATTGATCCTGTCTTCGCTCTCCACCTTATGTATAATTTGTTGTTTCCGATCCTTCATGTTTCTTCCCTTTCCGCAACCTCCCTGCGACCAACGTTTGCAATTCGTCATATTGCCGACAGAGAGTACGCATCTCATCGCGCGCACTTTCGAGCGCGTCATTCTACTGATCCAAGGAAAAAGGCGTAGTCAGAACATCGCGAGCTGGTGGTGCATTATTTGAGTAAATTGCGTCGTCTACGTCAGGGTACACGGTTCTGACTGGTGATGAATTTTGTATGATAGCAGTAACGGGCTTTGCTTGCAAGGTAGCTGCGTCCTCTACCTGTTGGTGACAACAGGGACAGTAAGAAAGTGAGAACCGTTAATCTGCCTAGACGCACACTATCCCGCCGATCGACGACCATGCCTGTTTGTACACCTCCTCCAAGAGAGTTCAGCACTTGTTGATCTAGCTCAACAGTTCCCACTGGTGCCCCTCCTTGGCTTGCAACTTGATACCGCCCTTCAAACATACAGCGTATTTTCTCAAAATCAAGTTTTTCGGATGCGTCTCTGAGTGCATCGCCGCCCACTGTGGTTCAACCCAGCGGAACGGCAGAAGTCGATGGTATATCGTCTATCCCATCGGAGGCCAGGAGATCGATGAGGGCCTCGAAGGCTTCGTTGGGAACGCCGTCTTCAGCCTGGGGGTTGGTAGGTGTCGATGGCATCGGTATAGAAAGGAATGCCGTTGCAATATTTATCGACATTCGGTCGTTTTGTACGGGCTAGTAGAATGTTCATCTACAACTGGCCAACCTGTTGTATCAGTTCTATAAGGTTGTTGGTTGCTTGCCTCAAAGACCTGCGCGTCACGTGTTGGTACCACACTACAGCCAATTACTAATATTTACTACCCGTATTGCCCTAGACAAGCTACAAAGCTTACGATTTCAATCAACCCTCGATGGCAACAATCCAAGATGACCAAAATGGTGTGTAGACATCTTATGGTCCATTATCCGCTGGACTTTAACTAGTCCCTCAAGGCTCTGCGTGCGATGCAATGCTGCCGCAATCATAGCGACTTCTCAAACCTTTGGCACATATACTACCGATGTCTGTCGTATCTTCTGCACGCACTGTATAACTATGCCGCCAAACACATCCGATATCAAGAAGCCCGATCAAATGAGCTTCGACGAGGATCGAATTTCGCATATCACTTCTTAATCGAACCTGTTGTGACTCACGGCGGGCAAAACTTCTTTTCCACGCTGAACAAGAAGATATTTTGCGGTTGCTCTGCCAAAGATCGAAATACATGGGGTGTGGATGGGATACGTGCACGCTGACTCGAGACAGGTAAGATTATACCTGTACGTGTGCGTCAGTTATAGCCTGAACATAATCTAGCAGTGCACATACGCGAGCACCAAGTCGGTTTCGAAAAACTAGGTCCATAGGTCATCTTCGTAAGCTGGCTAGTCATCATCATTCGTGCGAGCTCCGCAGCGATGAGAAAAAGCCTCGTCGATGACATCTTTAATCAATTCTAGCTCGTCGATGATTTTGTGGGGAGACCGGAGTGAGCGGTCCTTGACAATTGACAACAGCGTCTTGTTAGAGACCATGTAGACCCGTTGGTCAGGTAGGCCGGCTTCGTTGAGGTTTCGTTTGACATTTTCCCGTGTGTCCGCTATGAACTTTCCACGGGCACTAGGGAACAGTGACTCGCGTACAGTTGCGTTGTCATGATCACTATCATACCCGTCCTTGTACATGAGGTTGCGGATGTGGATGTCCGCTTTCGAGCGGACGATATACGTGGGGATCTGGAATCTCCTACAGTTCCTCAAGATTGCAATATCTGTCTGCGTAAAGCGGTTGTCGAACAAGACAACAAGACAATCAAATACGAAAAGGCCCTGTGTGTTGAAGTACAACCAGTCGGGCTGTTGTAGAGTCCCTGCTCCTGGAATATCATACCACACAAATGGTAAATCGGGGTTCGGGTCTGGATATCGACCTATTGTGACAGTGGTTTCGACGACTCCAATTTCTGCGGAATCTTGGTGCCTAGTATCCACTCCACGGATGGCATTGATAAACGAGGACTTGCCACTGCCAGCAACACCTGCGACAGCGAAATGAAACCGGCCTTCCTCATATTGCACCCGTGCTTTCGCTGCGGCTATTTCATCTAATGTGGGTATGATGACCGGCTGTATACCCTTCTTGAGGTGCTCCTCTGCGGCTTCCTGTGCCTCCTTAGCAACACGAGCGCTTTCTGCAGCCTCCCGTGCAGTTTTATCCGCCGCCGCTTGTGCAACCTTCACATTTTTGGTGATTTTGATGGAATGTTGCCGAGCTTTCCTGACCTCCTCCTGAAGTCGGTCAGTTTCCCTCCGAGCTTCGTCCAAAGGCGTTGCCCGGGACTCGGCGTGGCCGTGTCGGAAAACAACAACTTGCGATGCGTCACATTCCGCTTGGATAGTCTGCTGCCTTCTCTTCGCCCTCCCAACTTCGAAAGCGAGTTCAGTTTCACGGCGTAGAGCCATAACCTTCTCCTGGATCGCTTTCTCTGATTGCCGCTGAGCTTCTTCTGCTGCACGGGCTGCTTCGCTTGCGTTCTGCACGACGAGGCTAGCGATCCCCCGTACATATTCTTCTCCGCTCCTGGTTTCAGCCATCGTACGCAGTCGGGTGTTGCTGCGAACATGACGTGCAGAAACAGATCTGAGCAGTTTCCAGATCTGCCATGCAAGCCACAGCAGACCGTAGCCTGCAAGTTTGATGCCACTGACCACTTGGCCCATTTCGAGATCTGGTAGATGTATTGATCCTCAGAAAACCCAAGGGAGTTAATGTTATGGAACATACAGTGTATCCAGGTGAAGAAGGTAGAGGGAGTAGCGGAAATGGGTGTGGAATTCGTTTAGTTCACGACCTTTAAACACGGAGCTGCAACCTAGATATTTCATTTCCGTGCTCATCTGGCTCTAACCTGCCCATCAAGCATGCTGACATTCTCTCAGGCTCTCCTAAATGAGACTCCTCGGCTCCACTGTTCTGCTAGCCAGCCCAGTATCAGCGTGACCGAACTCACACGCTAGTTTGGGAGGGATGGATGATTCATACTCGTACCAGAACAGTAACAACTCCACCCTATCAATAGCCGTCTCCATCTCCGCCGATAGTCATCGCAAAAATTCAGAGTCAAATGCCAGAACTTTGGACCACGCTTCTCCAAAGCTTAAGGCGAGACAAAAAGCCATCCAACGTTACCTGCCGAACAGACGTCGTCGCGAGACAATTTCGTCAACCCGCTCCACGAGATCGAGGGCACGCGATATGCCTTGGAAGCTCAAGTTACCATGAGTACGCAGCACCAGCTTGAAAGGTGCAGAGCCAAGCACCCCAGAAAGTAAAAGCGCTCGCAGGGCCGAGTTTTCTTCACACTTGTGATGGCCTATCCAGGAGTTCATGGTCATGCGCATATTACCACGTACAAAGAGGGAATTCGTCAACGCTTGTTTCGCCTCTTCCTCAAAGAGAGTTAAGGGCGACACCGCCATCACCATCTTGCTTTAAACTGCAATCGGAATCTCCGCGATCTGTGGTCCGGTTTCCGCTCCATTCTCCACGGTGGTGCCCCAGGTGGGGTAGTGGCATTTCTGCAGGCTTTAAAATCTTTACTTTGGTCTCCGCTCTCCACCTTCTGTCTCATCTTTTGTTCCGATCCTTTGTGTTTCTTCCCTTTCCCCAACCTCTCCGCGACCAACTTTCGCAATTCGTCATATTGCGACGGAGAGTACGCATCCCATCGTGGGCACTTTCGAGCGTGTCTAGATTTTAACTCCCTCAAGGCCCTACGCGCGATGCAGTGTTGCCGCAATCACAATGAGTCCTCAGTCCTTGAGCAACTATGCGGATGTGTCCGGCATGTCTTTGCGCACCGTACAACTGCGCAGCCAGACGTGCCTGATCTTAAGAGGCGCACCCGATGAGCTTCGACGATCATCGAATTTCTTGCGACACTTCTTTCAAATGCCTCAGTGGGGAAACCTTTTTCATGCTGAGATGGGTAAAATTCAATATACACGGGATATGGGTGGGATACATGCACGCTAACTCGAGATAGGTAAGTTTGTACCTGTACGAGTGCGTCAGTTATACCAGGAGCATACTAATCTAGCAGTGCACGTACACGGGACTTTCGAACCAATGGCGAAAAACTAGGTCCATAGATCATCTAAGTTGAGCAGTTATCATCATTCGCGCGAGCTCCACAACGATGAGTGTAAGCATCATGAACGATATCCTCGATCAACTTTCCCTCGTCGATGATTTTATGGGGGGACCGGAGTGGGTGACCCTTAACCATTGACAACAGCATCCTGTTAGAGACCATGTAGACCCGTTGGTCAGGTAAGTCAGCTTTCGTGAGGTTTTCTTTGACATTTTCCCGCGTGGCTGCAATGAAACGTCCGCGGGCGCCAGGGAACAGTGACTCGCGTACAGTCGCGTTGTCAGGATCACTGTCATACCCATCCGGGCACATGATGTTGTGGATGTGGATGTCCGCCTTCGAGCGAACGATATATGTAGGGATCTGGAATCTCCTACAATTCTTCAAGATTGCGATGTCCGTCTGCGTGAAGCGAGTGTCGAAGAGGACAATGACACCGTCGAACACGAAGAGTCCCTGTGTGTTGAAGTACAACCAGTCGGGCTGTGACAGAGTCCCCGCACCCGGAATGTCGTACCACACGAACGGTAAATCAGGGTTCGGGTCGGGATACCGGCCCATCTTGACAGTAGTTTCGACGACTCCAATTTCTGCGGCATCTTGGTGCTGACTATCAACCCCACGGATGGCATTGACAAACGAGGACTTGCCGCTGCCAGCAACACCTGCGACAGCGAAATGAAAGCGACCTCGTTCGTATTGCACCCTTGCTTTCGCTGAAGCTATTTCATCTGCTGTGGGTATGACGACCGGCTGTAGCCCCTTTTTGAGGGATTCGTCTGCCCCTTCCTGTGCCTCCTTAGCAGCGCGCTCGCTTTCTGCAATCTCTCGTGCAGTTTTATCCACCATCGCTTCTGCAGCCTTGACCCTTTTAACGGTTTCCCTGGAATTTTGACGAGCTTCCCTGAGCTCCTCTTGAAGTAGGTCGGTTTCTCTCTGAGCTTCATCCAAACGTCCGGGCCTAAACTCAGTGCGGCCATGCCAAAGTACACCAACTTGTGATCCGTTACACTCTGCCTGGATAGCCTGCTGCCTTTTCCTCGCGCTCCGAACTTCACGAGATAGCCTATTTGCACGGCGTCGAGCTCTAGTTTTGTCATTCTTGGCTTGGTCTAACTGCCGCCGAGCTTCGTCTGCTGCGTGGGCTGCTGTTCTCGCGTTCTGCCAGGCAAGCCGGGCAATCCCCCGCACGTACTCTTCCCCAGTCTTGCTTTCAGCCGCGGCGCGTAGTCTTGGATTATCGCGAACATGGCGTACGGAACCATACCCGTCACGTTTCCGGATGTGCTGTACAAGCCGCACCAAACCACAAACAGCAAGTCCGACGCCACTAATCACTAAGATCGGATCCATGTTGCTGAACAATGTCTTCTATAATTCTTCAGATAACCCAAGGCAGTCGAAGGAATGGAACATACCCTGTACTCAACTGAAGAAGTTAGGGGGAACAGCGAGATCAATGTGGAACTTTTTAATAGGCCCTTCGCTCAGTCCACGACATTTACACGAGCACTCCGCTGATAAACCATGGTCGGAGAACAGCTCGCATATCTCATTTCCATGCTTTTCGGGACTGTAACATGCCCATCAAGCGAGGCTGACATGCCGATCATACAACCCGTCTCCCAAGCGAGGGTCCCGTATCCACTGTCCCGTCCGCTAGCCCTGGACCCAGACTGGAATATCAGTAAGACTGTACTCACATTATGGTCTGCCCGGTGTTTACATTCAATTCCAATTTCCAATTTTGTATACCATACGGCCAACCATGGCATGCTTTCTTATCTGTGCTCTTCATCCCGCCGCCGTCATCATTTGGCAGGCCATCGTGAACACTGGGCTGTGCGCCCAGCATCATCCCTTTCCAGCCATTGCCTCATTCTTATTTTAGTTGAATGTAGACAATTCTAAATCCTTACTTACATTCCATGCTCCTAGCAGACGTTCTTCGATATAATGGCCAATACGGGCTATAACAGGGGCAAGCCTGAAAAAGTATGCATCGCTTCAGAAATCATATGAATCGGTAGAGACAACAAACCTTAGAATTCTGCAACGCGGTGTTCATTGGCTCATGCTTGGCCTGGCACTTGGTTGGCTGCAATCTTCATTTCACGCCTATAGCACAGGGATCTATGAAATGCAATTGATTCTGAGAATCCAGTAGTACTCCGGCGGTGGAGAAATGTGCCAACCATGAGGAAGCGAGGGCAGTACGGTGGTATAGGGTATTGGGATGGTGTGGATGTGTCAGGAGATGGTCTATGTGGGTTTGCCATTGTAGGAATAGAGTGCACGATGCAGAGAATGTGCTGGACATCAAGATGACGTGTACGACAGTGGAAGAAGGTAAGGAGCAGGGAGTCTCGTAATGACCCCGAACCTTGTGTCGAGCGGGTTGATCAACCCTCTTCACCATAATCAATACAAAGCAGGATGATTCATACTCGCACCAGAACAGTAACAACTCCACTACCCATCTCTGTCGACACTTATCGCAAATGAGACCAATTCAGACTTCAAACGCCAGAACTTCGGACTATATTTTCCCAAAGTTTAAGACGAGACACGAGCCCATCCACGTTACCCGCAGAGAAGACGGGATCGAGAGAGGAGCTGATCGGTATCGAAGATCGTCGCCAGACAATTTCGTCGATCCGCTCCACGAAGTCGAGGGCACGCGATATATCTTGAAAACTCATGTTAGCACGAGTACACAGTGCCAGCTTGAAAGGTGCAGAATCAAGGTCTCCAGAAAGTAAAAGCGAGGGCCGAACGTTTGTCATACTCGCGAAGGCCTATCCAGGAGTTTAGGGTCACATACATGTTACGACATACACATACAAAGAGAAAATTCGTACCGTCAACGCTCGCCTCGCCTCATCCTCAGAGAGTTGAGCGACCTCTTCGGCGACACCGCCATCACCTTCTTGCTGTGCACTGTAGTCAGAACCTCCTTCGATGGCGATCCGGGGTCCAGTTTCCGCTGCGTTCTGCACGGTGGTGCTCGGTATTCGCGAATTAAACGGAGCAGTAGCATTTTTACGGGATTCGGAACCAATGATTTGGTCTTCGCTCTCCACCTTATGTATCGCTTTCGGTTTCGATCCCTTGTGTTTCTTCCCTTTCCCCAGCCTCTCCGCTACCAATGTTTGCAATTCGTCATATTGCAGACGGAGTGTACGCATCTCATCGTGCGCACTTTCGAGCGCGTCATTCAACTGATCGAAAGAAAAGGGCGTTGTCAGAACATCGCGAACGGGTGGTGCATCATTTGAGTGAACTGCATAGTTTACGTCAGGGTACGCGGTTCTGTCTGGTGGTGAATCTTGTACGGTGGCAGTAATGGGATTTGCTTGCAAGGTAGCTGCGTCCTCTGCCTGCTGGGTGACAACACGGACGGTAAGAAAGCGAGAAAGGTTGATCTGCCTAGACGTACACTGTCTCGCCGTTCGACCGTGCCTGTCTCCACACCTCCCCCGACAGAGTCTGGCACCTGATGATGTGGCTCGACAGTTCCCACTGGTGCCCCTCCTTGACTTGCAGTCTGGTTCTGCCCTTCAAACATACTGCGTATTTTCTCAAAGTCAAGTTTTCCGGATGCATCTCTGAGCGCAGCGCCTCCCACTGTTCTTCGAGCCTGTGCAACAGCAGAAGTCGATGGTATATCGTCTATCCCATCGGAGGCCAAGAGATCGATGAGCGCCTCGAAGGCTTCATTGGGAACGCCGTCTGCAACCTGGGGGTTGGTAGGTGTTTCGGGCGTCGGTATCGAAGGAGACGCCATCGCAGTAGTGGTTCTGGACATTTCGGTCATCCTGCACAGGCTAGTAGAGCGTTCACGTTCATCTACACCTGTTTGTGTCGGGCCGTTCACGCTGAGCCAGCGATAGCGAATACGGACAGAGCTTGCCATAAAAGGCAACTTACTCCCACGTGTGCTGCAAGGTACACAACGTCGCTCGGATATCTTCCAGTCGATGATCTCTTGGACTCTAACTTCAAGGCTCTGCGCAAGACGCAATGCTGCCGCAATCACGGCGACTCCTCAGTCCTTTGGCACATTTGGCGATATATCTTTCGTGCCTTGCGCGCGCACTGCAATATAACTGTGCCGTCAGGCCCATCAGATATCGAGAAGCACAATCCAACGAACTTTGATAGGCGTCGAATTTCTTAGGATCATTTGTGACTCGCAGTGGGTAATTTTCCGTTTTTCACGCTGAACAAGATATTTTGGAGATGCTCTGCCAAAGCTCGAAATACCCCAGCTGGGGTGTCGATGGGATACGTGCATGCTGACTCGAGACGGGTAAGACTTTGTCTGTAAGAGCGCGTAATAACCTGAACATAATGTAGCAGTGCACGTACATCAAATCTCAACAAACTAGGTTTATAGGTTACCTAAGCCGGCCAGTCATCTTCGTTCGCGCGAGCTTCACAATGATAAGATCAAACCTCGTCAAGGATTTGTGAGGAAACCGGAGCGAGCGGTCCTTGACAATTGGCAATGGCGTTTTGTTAAAGACCATGTAGACCCGTTGGTCTGGCAGGCTAGCTTCCGCGAGTCTTCGTTCGACAATTTCTCGTGTGATTGCAGTAAACGTGGCTGGGTACTAGGGAATAGTGACTACCCATCCTTGCAAGTACATGATGTCGCGGATGTGGAATCGCTTACAGTTCGTCAGGATTGCAATGTCTGTTTGCATGAAGCGATTATCGAACGGGATAACAATGCAGTCAAACGCGATGGCCCCTGTGCGTTGAAGTACAACCAGTTTGGCTGTTACAAAGTCCTTACTCCTGGAACGTCGTACCACACGAGCGGCAAATCAGGTGTCTTGGCCGTAATTTCGACTACTCCGATTTCTGTTGGTACCTTGGTGCTGAGTGTCCACTCTAATTCCCACTGTCCGAGAGTCAAATGTACTGGGCTGTGTAGCGAGTAGGTGCAGCGTGGCAGCGCGGTTACAGCTACTGGACAGGGAAACTTCCTGGCTGATATGCTGTATTAGCCGCCTAGCATGCTGGACTGCGGCCCTGTGTGGCGAATAATTTTGCTGATGTGCCTAAGTACCACCGATTCCTCGTGCACCATGCAAGAGCATCATGGCTCACAACACTAATCTCAATATACGCAGGCAGCAAGTAGAAATGGGAGGTAAGCACTATTGCCCTGTTCTTCGTACTAAATAAATCACTTGTTCTAGACAATAGTCGGGTCTTGTTAACACCCCCACCACCATACAATGCTCTGCCGCTGTTCCCTCCTGCAGTTCACTCCCGCGTCCCCTCCTATCATTCACTGAGTCCTCAGCCAACCGTTGAAACTGAACGCCTTAGTGCTCTACCACTACTCTCTCCTGCAGTACTTTCCCCTGTCCCCTCCTACCACTCTTCGAGTCCTGGCTTAACTGCTGAAGTTGAGCACCTCCAAGTAGATGTCCTCGAACAGGGGGAGAGCGATCCAGCGCAAGCGCGCGAGCAGGAACCCAACCCGAGAACAGAAGCTATCAGGAGACACCGTAGAAACAACTGGCCACCATGTCTGTCCACCCCTTTGCTGTCCCTCACGTCATGCTCAAGAGCCTCAGGCATTCCGTTGATAGTTCATTCCATCCCTGACGATATCCCCGAAGCCTCCAGACCCCTCATTACCCGTCTTTACTATTTGTGGTTAGCCCTCCCCACTACCTTGGTGCTAAACGTGGTCGGATACATATTTGTATGGTGGTCCCCCAGCGCTTCGAGTTCATACGCTGTTGGAGATTACGTCGGCGGTAGTGTAGGGTATCGTATTTCTGCTTTCTCCCTCACGGACATGTCACTCATCCCATCCTCCCTCACTGAAAGATGGGCTATCATAATTCCCCTTCTCTCTTTTCTATTGTGGTATAGGTGAAGCGTATCCCATATCTTGAACACACGGCCGATGCTCATTTTCTTTGTGCAGGCCAATATACAATGGTTACATGAAAGTTGTGCTGTTTCTCCCTTCCGCTACTTACTTCTGTTAACCCACGCTTGCAGGAAGAAGCTTTGTATTACTGTCCGCACTCTTTCCGTTTCTTCCATTACCAGGTTTCGTCTCATGTGCATTCTTCCTAGGCATCTTCTTTTTCTTCTGCGGTTTCCATCTGCTTTTCAGCATGTCCTGGTGCGTATATGCGGCCTGCATCAACCAAGCTGTCATCCCACTTCTCCTGTCAGGGTCATCGGTATTATCCCCGCTTCCAGCGGTTTCGTCCAGAGCACTCCGATGTATACATTCGATAGCTGGCCCGGGTACGTTTCTGGCATCATTGGCGCGGTCACCTCCACCGCCATGGCAGTACAAGTCGTAGCGCTAGCACACTATTATCGTCGAGTACGGTGTCCGAGCCTTGCAGCAGTCGCATCTGACAGGACTAATCAATCATCTAGATATGGAGGCATCACAACGCAGCAGGTCATACCATGGTCAAGGTACGCATCGTCATGGCGACCCTGTCTTACCCACCAGCTCATACATGTCAGGCCAAAGCAGAGCTGGCAAGAAACGGAGCCAAAGTGTACTTTACCCGCGGATGATGACGCCTGTACAGTCGTATACACTGCCACGTGTACTTATGCCCGTCTCTGAGACAGTTGATATCGCGTTAGATTTCTACAACCACTACCTTGGTCTGTGTCTCACTGTGCTCGTATGTTTGTCGTCGTCGTCTAAAAGCCCTGGAACACTAAATGTATGGAAGCATTAAAAAGCGGTTACAAGATCGCTTCCTGCATCTGTCTCGTTCCGTTAAGATCAGTTCCGATCAGTTTGGCTTGCTTATCCATGCTCTCAAGTCGAAATGTCTTCCCCCATGTAACAGGGGCAGCGCGTTCTTAGGTAGAGGGGCAGCAGAACTTTACGATAGTCCTACTACGCGCTGGGACTGCCGATTCCGGCGAGCAAATGTCACATCTGGGGTAGCGAGCTTGGCTGCTCACTCATGGAAGCACTTTCCTTCCGAGGACTTACAGCCTGGTTGGTACGATCGCCATACATTGGGAAGTAATTTAGGTAAGGATCTGAAACCGTCCGCAGATGGCAACACCCGTTAAATGGAACGGCCAGACAGCAGGATGATTATGCAATGAAAACAGGCAGTGTGCTTTTTGATCACAAGACTAGTCGAGTAGCCCTCACATTGTCTTCTTTGCTATTGGCAGTTGCGCCTTCTAATGTTGGTCCCAACGGACACGTTGCAGCTATACTTCTCGACGATACCTAGGCATGTTCCAGGTCACCTGGAACCTGCGTAGGCACCCTGCAACCACGCCTCCGGTCATCATTTGTCCCTTCGGATTCGACACCATCTCTCCATCTTCGACTCTGATTCCCCAGAAGTTGCTACAGTAATAGCGACTTCTCAGTTCCTCGGCTATATCGACGCATCTGTTGTGCTAGTCACGCACCTCAGAACAGTAGAAGATGCATTAGTGATACATGAGGTCTACCCAATGATGCTCGCACTTGATGGTACACCTTGTAGGCAATGAGTAATACATCTCGCTCGCTCGTTCGGAGCAGCTCTGGAAATATGCAGCATACAATGTGATGGAGGGAGAGAGGTATACGGAGACTGGAGACAAGTGGGACTTGTTCGCTTGCGTCAGTTATAGCATGAACATAATCTAGCAATGCACGTACGCTAGTATCAAGCAAGTTTCAGGCAACCTGGTCGGTCGTCCGCGTCATCGTTAGCACGAGCTGCATAACGACAAGAGCAAGCCTCATCCAGAATGTCTTTAATCAATTCCAACTCGTCAATGATTTTGTAGGGGACTCCGAGCGAACGATCTTTGACAATCGACAGCAGTGTTCGGTTAGATACCATGTAGAGTCCGGCTTCCTTGAGGTTTTGTTTGACATTTGCCCGCGTGTCTGCAATGAGTCTACTTTCGAACCAATTTCGAAAAACTACGTCCGTAGTTATCCAATCTGGGCAGTCGTGCGAGCTCCACAACGACGAGAGCAAGCATCGTCAACTACATTTCTGGTGTCAATTCCAGTTCATGAATGATTTTATGGTGGGACCTGAGTGAGTGGTCCTTGAAAATTGACAGCAGTGTCTTTTTAGTGACCACGTAGACTTGTTGGTCAGGTAAGCCAGCTTCCTCAAGATTTCGTTTGACATTTGCTCGCGCGACGGCAATGAACCTTCCGCCAACAATAAATACCCAACCTTGTAAGTACATGATGTTGCGGATGTGGTGTCGCCTACAGTTCGTCAAGATTACGATGGCTGCTTGCGTGAAGCGATTGTCGAACAGGATAACGAGCAGGCAAACACGAAAAGTCCCTGTGTGTTGAATGGATCGTCGTACCACACGAACCGCAAATCAATAACGTGACAGTAGTTTCGACTACTTAACTAAGGGCATCTTGATGCTGAGTGTGCACTCCATGTGATGATGGCATTGACAAATGATGACTTCCCACTGTCCGAGAGTCAGAAGTATTGGGCTGTGTATTAGCAACGTCGGTACGGCCGCGGCGTGTCAGCACCATTACAGGACTAGGCTGACTGAGGACCTTCCAGTGAGGTTGACATGCTGCATTAGCCGCCGTAGCGTGCTGGACTGCGGCCCTGTGGGGCAAGAGGTGACGAGCCTAAGTACTACAGATTCCTCGTGCACCATGCAAGAGCACCATGGTTCACAACATTAATCTCAATGCACGCAGGCAACAGGTAGAAATGGGAGGTAAGCACTGTTGTCCTTTTCTTCGTATCGAATAGAATCAATCGCTCGTTCTAGACAATGGTTGGGTCTTTTTGACACCCCCACCAGCGTACATTACGCCGCCACAGTCCCCTCCTACAATTCTCTCCCGCATCCCCTCCTATCATTCTCAGAGTCCTCAGTCGATTTCTGGAACTGAGCGTATCAGTTCTCCACCACCGCCCCATCCTGCAGCACTGTCCCCTGACCCCTCCTACCATTCTCGGTTGGTTTATGTAGCTGAGCATCAAGTAGAAGACCTCGAGCGAGGGGAACGCGACTTAGTGCAGATACCCGAGCAGGAGCTCAACCCGCGAACTGAAGATATCAGGAGAGACCGTAGAAACAACTGGCCATTATGTCTGCCCTCCACGTCCCTGTCTCTTTCTTCACGCTCAAAAGATCATCAGGCATCCCGTTGATCTTTCATTCCATCCCTGACGATATCCCCGAAGCCTCCAGACCCCTCGTAACCCGTATCTACAATTTATGGTTAGTCCTCCTTAATACCTTGATGCTAAATGTGGTCGGGTGCATATTTGCATCGTTGTCCACCGCCGTTGCAGGCTCATACGACGGTGGAAGATCCGTTGGCGGCAGCGTATGGTATCGTATTTCCTCTCTCTCCCTCACGCACATGCCACTGACACTCTCGCCGAAAGCTGGGCCATCATATTTTCCCCCCTCTCCTTTCTATTGTGGTATAGGTGAAAGTGTGTCCCATATCTTTAGCGCCCGGATGACGCTCATGTTCACGTGCAGGCCAATATACAATGGTTGCATGAAAGTTGCGCTACTTCTCCCTTCCGCTACTCGCTCCCGTTAACCCACGCTTGTAGGAAGAAGCCTTGTACTACTGTCTGCACTCCTTCCGTTTCTTCCATTGTCGGATCCCATCTCATATGCCTTCTTCCTAGACATCTTCTTTTTCTCCTGCGGTTTCCATTTGTATTTCAGCGTCTTCTGGTGCGTACTTGCGGCCTGCAGCAGCCAAGTTGTCATCTCGTATCTCCCGCTAGGTTCATCGGTACCCCCGACTCTGGTATAGGCGGTCTCATCCAGACCATTCAAATGTATGCATCCGGTAACTGGGCTGGGTATATCGCAGGCATCATTGGCACTGTTACCACCGCCGGCTTTGCAGTACAGGGCGTAGGGTTAGCATACTATTATCGTCAAGTATGGAACCATCGCGACGCGGCGGGTCACACCATACGCAAGGTACGCATCGTCGTCGTGACTGTGTCTTACCCGCGACTTCATACATGTCAGGCCAAAGCAGAAGTGGCGAGAAAGGGCGTCAAAGCATACTTTACTCGTGGATAATTATGTCTGTACACTCGTATACCCTGCATGTATTCCCATCTCCAAGACAAATGATAAAACCTCGGCATCTCGTCGGCTTTTCTACATCCACTATCTTGGTCTTTCGCTCGACTCTTCGTCCTCTAAAACCCTTGAAACACTAAATATATGGAAATGGGGCGGTCAGTATTTGTCATGCATTAAGTCAGTTTATTCCAGAAAATGTGCTATATACTGCAGGTAAGGATCTGAAACCGTCGGGACCTTGTGAAGATTGCGACACTCGTTGCATGAAACGGCCAGACAACAGGATGACGATGAAACGAAATACGCAGAGCTTTTTGCTCACAAGACTAGTCGAGTAGCCCTCATATTGTCACCTTTGCTATCGGCAGTTGCGCCTTCCAGCGTCGGGGGTCCCGACGGGCGCATTGCAGCTGTACTTTTCGACGCCTGAGAACCTGCATAGGCATCCTGTAACCACGTTTTTAGTCATCATTTGTCCCTTCCGATACGACACGATCTCTCCATCTTCAACTTTGATTCCCCGGAGGTTGCTGTAGCAGTGATGACTTCTCAATTTCTCGCCTGCATCGACGCGTCTATTGCGCTAGTCGTGCCCTTTAGAACAGCAGAAGATACATCTGATACATGAGGTCCACCGCTTGATTGTACACGTTGTAGGCCATGAGTAATACATCTCGCTCGCGCCGAATGAGATCGTTCGGAGCGGCTCTGGGATTATACAATGAACAATGTGATGAGGGGGGGAGAGAGGTACACGGAGACTCGAGACAAGTAGGACTTGTGCGCTTGCGTCAGTTATAGCATGAACATAATCTAGTAACGCACGTACGCTAGTATGAAACAAGTTTCAAAAATCCTGGTAGTCGTCCGCGTCATTGTTCGCACGGGCTGCATAACGACAAGAGCAAGCCTCATCTAGAATGTCTTTAATCAATTCCAACTCGTCAATGATTTTGTAGGAGACGCCGAGTGAACGATCTTTGACAATCGACAGCAGTGTTCGGTTAGATACGACGTAGACTCGCTGGTCAGGTAGTCCGGCTTCCTTCAGGTTTCGTTTGACATTTGCCCGTGTGTCTGCAATGAGTCTTTCACGAGCAGCGCTGTATAACGACTCGCGCCCTGGCATCTCGTCATGAGCACTGTCGTATCCGCTGTCGTACATGATATTGCGAATGTGGACGTCCGCTTTCGAACGAACGATATACGTAGGGATTTGGAATCTCCTGCAGTTCGTCAAGATTGCAATGTCCGTCAGCGTGAAGCGGTTGTCGAATAGGACAACGACACAGTCAAACACGAAGAGTCCCTGCGAGTTGAAGTACAGCCAGTCAGGCTGCGACAGAGTCCCTGCTCCCGGAATGTCGTACCACACGAACGGCAAATCAGGGTTCGAGTCGGGATATCGACCGATTGTAACAGTGGTTTCAACGACTCCAGTGTCCGCAGCATCTTGGTGCCGATTCTCCATACCACGGATGGCGTTGATCAACGACGACTTGCCACTGCCGGCGACACCTGCGACAGCGAAATGAAAGCGGCCTTGCTCATATTGCACTCTCGTTTTCGCTGCGGCTATTTCGTCCAACGTGGGTATGACGACCGGCTCTATTCCCCTCCTGAGGCGTTCCTCTGCCTCTTCCTGCGCCTCCTTGGCAGCACGCGCGCTTTCCGCAGCTTCCCGTGTGGCTTGCTCTGCTGCTTCTTGTGCAGCCTTCGCCTTTGCGGCGATCTCCTTGGAAGCCTGCTGAGCGTTTCTAAGCTTCTCTTGAGCTCGTCGCGTGTCTCTCTGCGCTTTCTCCAAACGCTTGACCCTGGACTGTTCGCTACCTCGTGACGTTCCACGGACTCGCGATGCGTTGCATTCTGCTTGGATATTCTGCTCCCTTCTTTTCGCCTCCTCAACTTTGCGAACGAGCTCGTCTTCATGAAGACGAGCTCTAATCTGGTCTTGCCACGCTGCTTCTGACTGCCGCTGGGCTTGCTCCGCTGCCCGGGCGGCTTTGCTCGCGTCCTGCGTTGCGAACTGAGCCATCTCCAACACGTACTCCTTGCCACTCTTGGTTTCGGCCACGGCACGCAGCCTCGGGTTGTCACGAACACGATGTGTATGGATAAACCTGAGCCTTTTCCAGATATGCCATGCAAGGCGAAGTAGACCGTAGCCAGCAACTCCGATGGCGCCAACGGCTAAGACCTGACCCATCCCATCGAACGATTACCTAGTCTTCATCCTTAGAAAACTCTGTATAATGGAAATGATGGAAAGGTACTGACCTTGTACTTGATTGGAGAAGACGGGAAGGACAGTGGGACTGTAGCGTGGTCAGAACTCTATGTATATGGACCCCGCGTGTTCGCGCCACAGGGCTATCTCGTTCTCGTGCTGCTGTGGAAAACTACTTACCATGAGTAAATACATACAATTCCTTCAGAGCATGTTACAAGGACAAAGCTCAAATGTCAGTCGTTTGGAATTGAGCGGGGTGTCCGACCACCGCTGCAGTGAGTCATCATGTGGGATAGCAGTTTGCTCATGCAAGAAGTAACTTATGTAAAACCCTTTGAATTTGTCAAGGAATTGAACCTGCATCACTATTGCATACAAGGACCGAACATCGTTGAAGCCTTTCAGTTGTCCATCATGCATCCGTGCCTCCGCGTGGATGAAATTCTGCGACTCGTATTTGGATTCGTCCAAGATCGCTCGACGTTGTGTGCGTTGGCTAGGACCTGCCGCACCTTCAACGCTCCAGCTACCGATCTGATCTGGAAAACCCTGACCGCCATCAAACCTATCTTGCAGAATCTCTCTTCTGCAAAAATTACATCGAAATCAGCCAGAGTAAGAGCCTATTATTCAATTTCGTTGATTGGATAGGAGAGATACACCACCAACAGTGCCTAACACTATCGTGTCCACTCGGTGATAATGACTGGAACATTGTCAGGCGACTCTCAAGCCGCGTTCGCAGATTTCATACGTTTGTCGACCTTACACTGCACCATGTCGATGCCGTTTCACCATGGCTTTCCTTCCTCACCTCCCCGCCACACTCGAGCTTTCTTTTCCCACAACTTCGTGTATTATCATTCGAAGCCGAGTATTTTGATACGGATGATACCGAGGATGCCCACACAGAGCTCCAGGCCCTCCTTCGTTACTTTCATCTGCTCCTGGGACCTCACTTGTCTGCCCTCCGACTTGAGGTTCCCGGCTCATTCTATGCCAATCTCGACCTTCCATCCATACCAGCCCTTTGCCCAAACCTCCGCATATTAAATATAGTAATGCCAGAATACGAATGGGATGAGGTCCCAATTCCAATTCCCGACGAAATTTCGTATCCATTGTCCAGGGTAGTCTCCGAGCTCTGTGATCTGGAGTTTGTAGAGTCTGATATGACCTCCTGGGATTTACTCAGCAGTCTTTCTCAGGCGAAAGCGTTGCGAAAGCTCTCCGTGTATCTTCCTCATGAGCTTGGTCCAGGGCCAGAGTGTCCTAGCGGCGACATTTTCCCGCAACTTCGTACTCTCGATATCCCGAGCCAGCTCCCTTGCATCGTGCACAAACTTGTTCCGCTGGACTTCCTTCAATCAAGTCATTGAGATATGTATCTCCTCTCCAGTATTCGAAGATGATGGCGATCCTTGGCAAGCATTAATTGGCATGACGTCTCTGATTCCGTCACAGTGCAAGCGTCTAGAATTCTGCTGGTTCTATATTTCTGAAGGCCTTCTCTCCGTCGAAACTCATCCCACTTGGCCGCGACCTATACTGGAACCCTACCACGTTTGCCATCACCTCCGGGTAATTGCATTGCAGACGCCTATTAGCATTACGCTTGCAGACAATGACCTAGAAGACATGGTCATGTCTTGGCCACACTTGGAGGTTTTCCACCTATTTCAAGGAAATATAATGAATCCTCCAGTTCACCTCACATTACGAGGAGTTACAGCCCTTCTATATCACTGCCCCAAAACTTACACACTTTACGTTGACGTTCGATGCAACCCGTATTCCTGAAGACGCCGCTCGACTTACTTCGAAAACCCTGCCCACGGTGAAGTATATGGGAGTCGAGAGGTCCCCTGTTTCAGAAAATAGCGATGTCGCTGCATACCTTCCATCATTATGCCACACTTGGAGATCATCGGTGTTGAACCATGGCATGGTCATAAGCCTGAGTGGCATTGGATATGTACCCAGCATCAGCGGAAGCCTGCGATGCGAGTTAACATGTGGCCGGCGGAGATATACTCTCTACTAAATGCTGGTAACGAATATGCTAGCAAATGTGGCAGACAGTGGGAGTGGAGAGACCGTCGAGATTGGTAGCGTCCCGAGGGAGGAAGAGAAAGTAGTACGAGATACTTTGTGATAACCTACACGAGACCTGTATGAAAAGACTCGCCGTTCGTTAGGGAACAAGTAACAAGCGTAGTTACTCGTTGAAGAGTCGTTACTGCGTGGTGCGAGGAGGTACTTCCCATGAATACGGCCTTATCGTCATTGTCCACTTATACCAAGCAGTCTTGCTCGTGATGCATAACTGATCATGCATAATGCCACTACTCTCGGAGGTGGAAACCAGGTGCTTCAAGGTTTGTTGGTCAAAGCGCACATTCTAATTTGTCCCCGTACCATACACATGTGATACCCGATACTCTTCAAGCCTGAAATGAGATTAGACATACGTATGTGTGGTAGCAAGCCCTGCGTGAAACGTGCGTTAGCTATACACCCCCACGACATTAATCCCTAACCACGTATAGGCACACCCACAGGTACCCTGGCCGCATCAAACGCCAATGAAACTGCTCCAGTATCTTAGGACAGCAACACAGGAGGGCGGTGGCTTCCAGTTTCCCGCATCGCGAGACAGCTTTGAGGGGATATGTTCGTAATCATCACGGACGGGGTGAAATACTTCCCCGAGTTTCGACACACTTTCGCCACCTTCACGAGGTCGTTGACTCGTTTATGATGCAGGAGAAATCTGGATTCTGGGAACACACTTCAGATGTCGTGAGAACCCAGAGATTGTACTATGTGAGGGAGTCCGCCAATCGGCTTTGGAAAATGAGATTGGGACAGTACAAGTATGGGCCAACCACGTATAATTGATCTGTGACTATACCGAAGTAGATTTCACCGAGCGGGGGGGACCAAGGCTCTCAGATACGATTCTGAAAGTACGTAGCCGCAGAAAAATGACGAGTCTCCGATGTCCAAGGCGAGGTCCTTCAAGACATTTCGGCAAGATTGGAAAGGATGAGTTCAGCATGGAAATATCGAAGCCTGATAGAGTCAAACAGACACTGCGAAGGGATGACTGCAAAAGGTGATGGGGAGAGTGCTGCTAGTCATTCCGAGTCCGAACTATAGAAGCATATTCTAGATTGCAATTTCCTGCCAACGACAAGAATGGAGACCTGAGAAGAGAAAAACTTGAATCTGTACAGCTCGCGAGCCCGACTTGATAAACACCTTTTGATGATGCTCCAGTGCATCAGTACTTCAGTGTAGCAATGACTCACTACACTTTTATTCGACTTGTTGAAATTCTACAGCTGGTGCGTTCAGTTGATCGTGGAAGTTCCAAGAGTTTCAGAAGGTAGCTATAGGGCCCCGTACAAAGTCAATTGTTGACTGCAACGTTGACCTGGCACGTGACCAGTATCGGCACGATCGATTCTATCAGGTACCTCCACGAGGCTTTCAGTTGTCCATCGCCCTCCATCATGCACCCATGCCTTTCTGTGGACGAAATTCTGCGACTCATATTTAGATTCATCGATGATCGCGGCTCCACGTTGTGTGCGTTGGCCAGGACCTGCCGCACCTTCCATGAACCAGCTATGGATCTGATCTGGGAGACTCTGACCACCATCAAACCTGTCTTGCTGAATCTCCCTTCTGCAAGAATGGTATCGACAGAAGACGGGGTACGAACCTCTATTCCATTTTGTTGATTAGATAGAGACACAACCAACAGTGCTTGACATTATCACATCCACTCAGTGACAATGACTGGGACGTTGTCCGGCGACGGTCAAGTCGCGTTTCGCAGACTTCATACGTTTGTCGACCTTGAACCGCACTATCTTTACGCCGTTCTACCGTGGTTTTCCTTCCTAACCTGCCCACCAGACTCGAGCTTTCTTTTCCCCAACTTCGTGTATTATCAATCGAAGCCGAGTATTTTGATACGGACGATGTCGAGGAGGTCCACACAGAGATCCAGGCCCTCCTCCGTTACTTACATCTTCTCCTGAGGCCACATTTATCTGCCCTCCGATTTCACATTCCTGGCTTATTCTATCCTCATCTCGATCTTCCTTCCATACCAATGCTTTGCCCAAACCTTCGCATATTAAATATAGTAACGCCAGTTTACGAATGGGATGACGTCCCAATTCCCCACGAAACTGCATATCCGTTTTCCAGGGTAGTCTCCGGGCTCTGCGATCTGGAGTTTGTAGAGTTTGATATGACCTCCTGGGATTTGCTCAGCAGTCTATCTCAGGCGAAGGCATTGCGAAAGCTCTCGGTGTGTCTTCCTCGTGAGCTTGGTCTAGGGCCAGAGTGTCCCGGCGGCGGCATTCTCCCGCAACTTCGCACTCTTGATATCCAAGCCAGCTCCCTTGCATCGTGCACAGACCTGTTCCACTCGGTTTCCCTCAATCAAGTCACTGAGATAGATATTGACTGTTCAGTATCCGAACATGACATCGACCTTTTTCAAGCACTAGTTGACATGACATCTCTGATTCCGTCACAGTGCAAGCCTCTAGAATTCTTCTGGTTTTGTTTCTCCGTATTACCTACCGCCGTTAAAACTTACCCCGCTTGGCCGCGACCTATACTGGAACCCTACCATGTTTGTCATCACCTCCGGGTCATTGCTTTGGAGACATCCCTTAGCGTTACGCTCGCAGACAATGACCTAGAGGACTTGGTCATGTCTTGGCCACACTTGGAGGTTTTCCACCTATTTCAACGTGGTATAAAGCACCCTCCAGTTCACCTCACACTACGAGGAGTTACGGCCCTTCTATGTCACTGTCGAAACTTAGACACTTTACCTTGATGTTCGATGCAACCCGTGTTCCCGAAGACGCCGCTCAACTTACCCCGAAGCCCTCCCCGCGGTGACGTATATGGGAGTTGACAGGTCCCCCGTTTCACAAAGTAGCGACGTCGCCGCATACCTTTCCATCCTGATGCCGCACTTGGAGGGCATCGGTGTTCGAGAAAGGGATAGCTACGGCCCTGAATGGCATTGGATATGTACCCAGCATCAGCGGAGGCCTGCAATACGAGTTGACATGTCACCAATGAAGTTATACTCTCTACTAACTGCTGGTAACAAATATGCTAGCGAACGTACAGGCAGAGGGTGGGAGTGGACGTATCGTCGACGTCGGTAGCATTCGGGAGAGGAAGAGAAAGTGGTATAAGACATCATTTTGTGATCACCTACATGAGAACTGTACGAAAAGACTCGCCGTTAGTTAGGGAACATGTAACTAGTGTAGCTACTCACCGAAGAGTCGTTACTGCTTGACGTGAAGAGGTACTTCCCATGAATACAGCCTTGCAGTCATTGTACACTTATACCTAGTAATCTGCTCATGATGCATAATTGATCGTGCATAATGCCCACCAATTCGTTGGTTAAGCGTACAAATATTCGAACTTGTTCCCGTACCATACACATGTGTGGTATCAGAGGTGGGTTAGCCATACACCCCCCACGACATTAATCCCTTAACCACGTATAGGCACGCCCACAGGTACCCTGGCCGCATCAGACGCCTATGAAACTGCTCCAAGTATCTTAAGACAACGACACAGGAGGGCGGTGGCTTCCAGTTTCCCGCACCGCGAGACAGGTCCAAGGGGAGAAGGTCGTAATCATCGCAGAACGGGCGAAATACTTCTCCGAATGTCGACAAGCTTTCGCCACCTTCACGAAGTCATTGAGTCGCTTGAGAATGCAGGAGAAATCTGGATTGTGAGGAAGTCCCACGACTGACACCGGAAAATGAAATCGGAACGTACGAGTATGGCACAGCACGTATGATTAACCTGCGACTATACTGAAGCAGATTCACCGGACGGGAGGAGCGAAGGCTCTCAGATACGATTCTGAAAGTACGCAGCCTCAGAAAGATAACGAGTCTCCGACGTCCAAGACGAGGTCCTTCAAAGACATTTCGGCAAGATTGGAAAGGATGTGTTTCATCATGGAAATATCGAAGCCTGATAGAGTCGAACAGAGACTGCAGAGGCGGTGGCTTCATAAGGTGATGGAGGATTGCCGCTAGTCATTCCGAGTCCGAACTATAGAAGCATATTCCAGATTGTGATTTCCTGCGCAGCGACAATGATGGAGACCTGAGAGTAAAACTTGAATCTGGCGGAAAGACTAGATAATGACGAGACTTGCCACCTGACAGGGCGTCAGATCCTCTGATACCAAATTCATGATGTACAGCCCGCGAGCCCGACCTGGTAAACACCTTTTAATGATGCCTCCAGTGCATCAGTACTTCAGTGTAGCAATGATTCACCACACTTTATTCGACTTGTTGAAATTCTACGGCTGGTGCGTCAGTACGTGCGGCGGTTGCATAGGAGGTACGAGTGCGTGATCGTGAAGTTCCAAGAGTTTCACAAGGTGGGCCCCTTTACAAGGTGACTCTAACAGGTACCTCTTCGAGGCTTTCAGTTGTCCATCGCCCTCCATTATGCACCCATGCCTTTCTGTAGACGAGATTCTGCGACTCATATTTGGATTCATCGATGATCGCGGCTCCACGTTGTGTGCGTTGGCCAGGACCTGCCGCACCTTCCATGAACCAGCTATGATTTGATCTGGGAGACTCTGACCACCTTCGAACCTGTCTTGCTGAATCTCCCTTCTGCAAGAATTTATCGACAGAAGACAGGTACGAACCTCCTATTCCATTTTGTTGATGGATAGGCAGAGACGCAACCAACAGTGCTTGACATATCACGTCCACTCAGCGACAATGACTGGAACGTTGTCCGGCGACGGTCAAGTCACGTTCGCAGACTTCATACGTTTGTCGACCTTGAACCGCACTATCTTTACGCCGTTCCACCGTGGTTTTCCTTCCTAACCTCCCCGCCAGACTCGAGCTTTCTTTTCCCACAACTTCGTGTATTATCAATCGAAGCCGAGTATATTAATATGGACGATGCCGAGGAGCTCCACACAGAGATCCAGGCCCACCCCGTTACTTACAATCTGCTCCTGAGGCCACATTTATCTGCCCTCCGATTTCACATTCCTGGCTTATTCTATCCTCATCTCGATCTTCCTTCGATACCAGTGCTTTGTGTCCAAACCTTCGCATATTAATATAGTAACGCCAAATTACGAATGGGATGGCCTCCCAACTCCCCACGAAACTGCGTATCCGTTTTCCAGCGTAGTCTCCGAGCTCTGCAATCTGGAGTTTGTAGAGTCTGATATGACTTCCTGGGATTTACTCAGCAGTCTGTCTCAGGCGAAGGCATTGCGAAAGCTCTCGGTGCGTCTTCCTCGTGAGCTTGGTATAGGGCCAGAGTGTCCCAGCGGCGACATTTTCCCGCAACTTCGCACTCTCGATATCCGAGCCAGCTCCCTTGCATCATGCACAGACCTGTTCCACTGGATTTCCCTCCATCAAGTCATGAGATAGATATTAACTGTTTGGTATTCGAAGATGACATCGACGCTTTTCAAGCACTAGTTGACATGACATCTCTGATTCCGTCACGGTGCAAGCCTCTAGAATTCTTCTGGTTTCGTTTCTCCGTATTACCTACCGCCGTTAAAACTTACCCTACTTGGCCGCGACTTATACTGGAACCCTACCATGTTTGTCATCACCTCCGGGTCATTGCTTTGGAGACATCCCTTAGCATTACGCTCGCTGACAATGACCTGGAGGACTTGGTCATGTCTTGGCCACACTTGGAGGTTTTCCACCTATTTCAACGTGATATAATCCCCCTCCAGTTCACCTCACACTACGAGGAGTTACGGCCCTTCTATGTCACTGTCGAAAACTTACACATTTTACCTTGATGTTCGACGCAACCCGTGTTCCCGAAGACGCCGCTCAACTTGCCCCCGAAACCCTCCCCACGGTGACGTATATGGGAGTTGACGGGTCTCCTGTTTCACAAAGTAGCGATGTCGCTGCATACCTTTCCATCCTTATGCCACTCTTGGAAAGCATTGGTGTCCGAGAAGAAGATGGTTATGGGCCTGAATGGCATTGGATATGTGCCCAGCATCAGCGGAGGCCTGCAATACGAGTTGACATGTCGCCAATGAAGTTATACTCTCTACTAACTGCTGGTAACAAATATGCTAGCGAGCGTACAGGCAGAGGGTGGGAGTGGACGTATCGTCGACATTGGTAGCATTCCGGAGGAGGAAGAGAAAGTGGTATAAGATATTTTGCGATAACCTACATGAGAACTGTACGAAAAGACTCGCCATTAGTTAGGGAACAAGTAACTAGCGTAGTTACTCACCGAAGAGTCGTTACTGCTTGATGTGAAGAGGTTGTACCGCGGATGCGAAGTTTATAAGACTTGCAACCCCGACACAATAGAAAGGATTCTCAAGATACTACTCCAATTTCCAAACGAAAGGGTCTGGTACTTTCTGAGGTAGTAAAGAGCGTCCCCGTAACAGTACGATACAAGGCCCTTTTTATAGGGTATCTGCTAGGCACGGATTATATCATATCAGTACGGAAAAAGCAGGATCAAACGTCAAATATAGAGAAGCAGAGACGTCAAACAAAATAAACCGCATAACCTTTGGCCTTTCCACATCGGGCCGAATCCTCAGAGGTACTTCCCATGAATACAGCCTTACGGTTTTGTATAACACTTATACATAATAGTAACCTTGCTCATGATGCATAATTGATCATGCATAATGCCACCACTCTCGGAGGTGGAAACTAGGTGCTTCAAAATTCGTTAACTGAAGCGTTCAAGTATTCTAACTTGTCCCGTACCATACACATGTGATAGCGACGTTCCTCAAGCCTGAAATGAGATCAGACATACACACGTGTGGTATCCAAGGTAGGTTAGCAATACATCCCCACGACATTAATCCCAAACCACGTACAGGCACACCCACAAGTACCCTGGCCACATCAAACGCCTATGAAACTGCTCCAGTATCTTAAGACAACGACACAGGAGGGCGGTGGCTTCCAGTTTCCCGCATCGCGAGACAGGTCCAAGGGGAGAAGGTCGTAATCATCGCAGAACGGGCGAAATACTTCTCCGAATGTCGACACGCTGACACAGTGCGACTCCAGAAGTCCTGGTGGTAGTCCAGTCGTGATGTACATGAGTCCGTTTGTGTCCTATGTTACTGTTACTCTGCGCTGACTAAGCCTCACTGAACCTCTCCTGACTACGACTCCCCCTACTCCATGTGCCCCCTTCAAAAAATGACGACGTCCTTGTCGTCCGCACACCCCTTCTAAGCTCCGCACGATGTGGCTCGCTAGGCGGTCCCTCCGATGCCATCTCTTCTTCGTCGCTTCCTCCCTCGTCTTTCTCTTCGTCTTGTTCCCTTAGCCTCCTCTCATACTCTTGTTGGTCCTTGTGTAGCTGTGTCCCTTCCCTTGGTACGAATGTATAGGCGTCGGGCACTGAACTCGCCTGCGATTGGATCACCCATTAGTTTTCTAATCTGTAGGAGTTCCTTAGTCGTGCTGTTATTCTATACGGCCGTGACCACTTAGGTAGGATTTTCCGTTCCGTTTTGAACGTGTAGTCGAGGTCGCTTCGGTATACCTGCACGAGTTGTCCCCTAGAGAAAATGGTTTCAGCCTGATGTCTTTTTAACACGCGACGATCAAATGCTGTTTTTCTTTTAATGGTGTGCTTGACGGCTTCGTCATATCTGTCGAGCCGTTGTTGGGCTGCATACGCCATGTGGACTGCTGCATCTGTTGAGGTTAGTGTCATTGTACTCTGGTCTAGCCCCGTGCGTTTGGTGTCGACTACCAGTCCGAGCAACAGTTCCTTCGGTGTGTGCTTAAGGGACGGTAGGATGCGATTGTTTAATGCACGGACGGCGTCATCGAGGTGGTCTGGCCATGTTCTTGGCAGCTTGTCCCAGTCCTCCTTCGACGCGTTATCCTCCCCTACGTCTGGGGTGCAGAGTCGTTTGAGCACGTGCAGTAGCAGTTTGTTGGTGCCTTCCACTAAGCCGTTGATCCAGGGTGAGTATGCTGCTACCACGTGATGATTACAAGACCACTTAGCACAGTAATCTTTAACCATTTCGTTGTTGAAATGTCGTCCCCCGTCCGTCATGAACGTTTCAGCCAGAGCGAAGTTGTTGAAAATCATTGCGAGGCTGTCCACCGTGGTTTTCGCTGTCCCCCGGCTGTCTTGAACTTTGTTACCCACAAGTGTTGCGAGAACGTGTCCAGGAACAGTCCTAGCGTATGGTAACCTCCCTTGCCCGCTGGCATTGACAGATAATCGCCCACTAGTAGTTCGAATGGGTGTCGTCTTGTCACCGGTTCTAGTAAGGCATTTATTTTCGGGGCTCCAAAGTTCTTGCACTTTGCGCATTCCTGTATCGCTTCCATGACAGAAACATCTAGTTTCGGGGAATAAAACTTGTCAGTAATTGCGATCTTAAGTGTCTCTTCCCCAATGGCCTCCCGATTCGTGCAAGTACTTCGCTTCTCTTTTTGCTTCCTCTCGCGAGATGCACTCTGTCTTGTGCCTTGGTCTAATGCTCGTACCTCCGTGTATCCTCCATAATTTGCCCTGGTCAATTAGGTACTGTGATGCTCTGTGCCTTGCCCTGCTACGGTCCCATATAGGGGTGTTAGTATCCGTATTGAATATGGCGTCGATCACCTCTAGGAATAACGGTTCTTGTTTGAAATGCTCCCTTAGGTTTTGATTGTCCTTGGAGAGTTTGTCGAGGGAACATGTCGTTTATCAGACCCGACGTTGCCTCTGGGTTGGGGTTGACCGTCCATTGGCTGTCGTCGTCCGCTTCACGTTCCGTGTTATCCCATTGACGACTTAGTCCGTCCGCTACAACGTTCAGTTTTCCTGGTACGTGTCGCACTGCTACGATGTTATGCGCCATGATTCCATCTCTCCATCTAGCGTGCGCTGCAGATATGTGGTCGTTCGACAAGATCCTTTAGCGCTTTGCAGTCCGTCTCTATTTCCACTGGGAATCCCCATATTATGTCGGAAAAATGATCTAGTCCGAATTTCAGTGCTGCGAACTCGAGCAGAAATGGTTTATAATTTCGCTCAGCTGTTGATGTTCGCTTCGATGCAAAGGCTATCGGTACCGTTCTGCTAACGGTTTTGCCGTTGGAGTTGTTGCTTTGATCCGCTGTGTTAGTACCGCCCCAAACCCTTCTTGACATCCGTCGGTAGTCACTATGAATGGTGTGCCGTCATACCGCGGTGCATGTAATGTGGGCTGGCTGGTTAATGCGACCTTCAGCTTCATAAACGCCTCTGTGTGTTTGCGTTCCCATTTCCCTGATAACTTATGGTTAGTCATCGCTCTACGGTACGTAGGTTTTGAAATGGGCTTAGGTATTTCCACTTCTTTGATGAGATCGCGAAGCGGTCCTTCCATTTTTGCATAACCCTTAATGAGGTCTCTGAAGTGTCCCGTGAGCCCTAAGAACGACAGCAGGTTGAGCGCTGTGTCGGGTTTTTTCCAGTTGACAACTGCTGATAGTTTCGCTATGTCCGGCTGGACTCCTTGTGGGCCTACTGTGGCTCCTGCGAATGTTGTTTCTGACATGAAGAGCCTACACTTGATTGGTGATAGTGATAGATTGTATTTCCGGCAGCATAAGAAGACTCGCCTTAGTTTCGCTATCATTCCTCTGAACATGTTATCTCCGCACCCTCCGTCATCAACAAAGAGTTCCATTATGTCGCCGGCGAGTATGTCATGTAGACATTGGATTGCCGTCGCCGAGAAGATTGTTGGTGCGCCTGTCCAGCCCATCGCCATTCTCTTGTACCAAAAGTAGCCCCTTCCTTCTACGAAGAACGTGAAATACGGTCGCCATTTCTCTGGTATTTCAATAGCGTAGAAACCTGATGCAAAGTCGAACACTGATACATACTTGTGTCCACTTAGCCGTTGTTGTTTGGCTCTTATGTCCCCTTGGAACATTGGCGGTACCTGCGACCTTGTTCAGCTCAGCAAAATTTTGCGTTACCCGCCATTTTGGTGCTTCTCCCGGTATCTGCACTATCTCTTCCTCCGCTTCGAACGTGTGGGGTTGATCTTGGAACGGGTGTGGTATGTCCGCTTCCGCGCATTGTTTGTTTAGTTCCCGTTGTAGATCTTCAATTGACATGCCTCCGTTGACGTCATGCGCCTTTTGGGTGAGTACCGTTGGTGCGACGTGTTTGATGTGCGGTATGTCTGCTTGTTCGATTAGCCCTGTGTCAAGCATTTGATCAACCCATTTGTTCATGAATTGTCTTTGAGGAGGGTTCATTGGTCTTTGGCATACTGTGGTGCGGAGGGTTACGTCGTCCTTGATGTTCAGTTCGACTTTCGCCCCAGGTATTGGCAGGACCTCGCTGAGCGTACAAGCAAATACGTCTGCGAACTCTGTCAGTAGCCTGTTAACCTCTTCCCTTTCTTCCGCCATCAGATCATCACCGATCGTAACGTTCTGTAGGATGTACTCGACTCGCTTTGGTGCGAATGGGTCCATTTGTCTAGTGAAGATATTGCCGGTTTCACTTGTTTGCTGGGCGTCCGTTTCGCTTATTTCATACACCACGTTGTTCTTTGTCTCGCTTGCTGAAAGCGGGGTGGTGAGTGCGAATTGGTTCTTCAGCGTCGTTGTCGTATTGTCGTCCGTAATTGTCACTTCGTCCGTAGCGTAGTTGTGGATCGCTTTGAACGCTTTGAGTAACGGTTTTCCGAAGAGGAAGGACCATCCGCCTGCGCTATCGAAGACCTCGAAGGTTCCGGTGATTTCGGCCCCTTCGATGTTGATTGTGCCTGTCCACGTTGCTTCTGATGGGACTACTGCCCCATTTGCCATACGTAGTGCTTGATTTGATGGTTGCCATCCCTTTAGGATGTTTTTGACTTCGTTGAACGTGGACCGTGCCATCGCACTGGTCATGGCTCCGTCGTCGAATAGCGCACGTAGCTGTACGTTTGCACCACCGCTATTCTTTATCGTGATTGAGTGTACGAATGGGACAGATTTGCTCGTTGTGTTGGTATGCTGTGTCGCGTTTCTTGCATTGTGGAATACAGATCGATAATACCTGTTTCAACGCCTTGTACATGCAAGTCATGCGGTGCTACCGTAGATACTCCGAGTTCCGGGGTCGTTGTGCTGTCCTTCACAGCGACCCTGCCTCGTTTCCCTGATCATCTAGCGCTACGAGTCTGATGTGGTATGCGGTGCTCTTATTGAATGGTCCCAAGGTTCTGTTGCATAGTGCCCTCCAAGCAGTTTCGTTGTGGCTCAGCCTCACGGGGTCCCCTTCAGGAATAGGGCAGTTTTTGCTTCCATGCCCGTGCGTTCCACATCTGAAGCATTCCCCCGAACATATTGTTCCGTTCCTGGCCTGACACTGCAAGCATTTCACAATTTTTCATGCCAAAATATCTTGAAAAAATTGAAAAAAGAGATACTCTTTTATTTGGGCTGTGTTCACAGAAAACTGCAAATATAATTTTGTTTTCTTTGTCTTTTTTGTGGACAAACATGAATTGATGGTAGTGCTGATTAGCTTCTGCACTAATGGGTATTACCATCAATCAATGTTTTGTGGCAAGTCATGCAAAGAAAAGAAATATTATTTTTGCCTTTCTCTTTGAAAACACCTGTGAAAAAAGAGTATCACTTTCTTCAATATTTTTAGCATGTTTTCTGAAGAACAATTGTGAAATGCTTGCAGTGTGAGGGGTACGCGTGTGCTCCGTAATTCGTGTAGTTTCCCTGTGTCTCGCTGTCCATGCTGAGAGTTGCGCTGCATATTTCTTTGACCCTCCTCGTCGGCTTGTTGGTGCAGGAACTGCTCCAATGCTTTTCGCACCACTTCTTGGTTTCTCTTGTGTAGGTGGTGCATATGGGAGCCGCGTCGTGGGATTTGTTGCAGGGAAAACCTTGTTGTTGTCGATGTTATCGGAGCGTTGCGTGTGAGGCAGTACGGGACACGGCTACTTGTCCTATTGTGAGGCGTTGCAGCTGCGCTGTTAGATCTGCCGTTGTCGCCTGTTTCACCGCCTCTCCATCTGAAGCAGCTTCTGATCCCTCGCTTCCTCACTTCTATGTCCTCTTTCTCCTGCTTCAGCTTTGTCGTGCTTATGACCTTTACTGCTTTCGTGAACGCTGCCCAGTCCGTATATTCATCATCCAACTGCTTCCGTATGGCCTTTGGCAGTTGTTTCTTCACCTGCCAGATTAACGTCGATCCCTGCTGGATTCCTGCTAACGTCGCCAACTCCCATGCTTCCTCTGCCCACTTCACGTGCGCCCATACTTTTGCCGTCCTACCATCTTGATCGTTCCCACGTCATCTTCCGCCATCTTGTGCGCTAGCAGCTCCACCTGATATTCCTCCGACGTTTGTGTTGCGCTTGCAATGGGGGGCCACCTTGTGTTGAACTCTTTGACGAAGTCTGCCCATACCGTTAGCTGCGTTCCTGCCAGGCTTTGGTACCACCTTTCTGCTGGTGACCCGGTTCCTCCTAGGTAGTTCACTACGCATCTATCTTTGCGTCTGTAGCCTGTGGATTCAGAGCAAAATATTCCTGTT